>JAPXFY010000018.1:76215564-76225564 GCA_030674185.1 Monoplex corrugatus
TCGTCGTTATCACCATCACCATCACCATCATCATCATCATCATCATCATCATCATCATCATCATCGTCTTCGTCGTCGTTGTTATCATCATCATCATCATCATCATCATCATCATCATCAATACATATGCATATAGACAACCAGAAGTAACAATAAAAGCAGGACACTTACTGGTGCTGATATCTGATGTTTGTTCCCACCAAATGTTTGATATGATGCAGATTTGTAGACATTATATTTTAATGGGTGTGTGCATTAATTGTAATTAAATTTCTACTGGTGGTATGCTTTCCTTCTGTTTGGAAACGTTTTGAGTGACTAGATATGAATAAACTGGAATTGCAGTCATGATGAATCGATTGTATGTTTACATTCAGTAGAATGAACGTACTACAAAGAAGTACCAACAGACTTTAGAAACAAGAGGAAAAACGTTTACAGCCAACTAGTCACCCTGTGCACTAACATATTGGGTTGTTAAGCAGAGAACAACAAAAAGAAAGCAAACAACATAGAAAACAGTATTGTAATCAGGTTGGAAAAAAAATGAACTGCATAGAAAGAAACAACATAGCAGTCATACTAACTTCAAGACCTTGTGGATGTTGTGCTTTCATTGCACGGTCTTCCCTGTACGTGTCAATAGTTCAGTTTTTATGTACCCTTCTTTTGGTCAATGCGTACAGTATCACAAATCAAACCTACACAAACATTACCATCAACAATACTGCTAGTCCACTGACATTTGATGACATCTGTCCAGGTGTGGAATATCTTTTTGACAAACCCAACACTACAATCGCACGAGCGTATAAGTCAGGCTGCTCTAGGTATTCCTTGTCACAATATACAACACAGCAGGGACTGGTGTACGGTTTTTGTGAAGGATCTAACATTTATTGTAATTTGCATATTGAGGCACCACAGGGTATGCTTGTGAGGGCGCATATTCGAAGATTAAAGTACTGGTGTGAATACAATTTATGGAGACTATCCATATCTGCTGATTATAATTCAAATATTCATCGTCAATGTGATTTCCATTCGCTGAAAGAAGAAACAATTTTGTCATTTACAAACTATATGTACTTTTCCTTTGTGAGTCGTCCTCCATTTGTGATCAAAATTGAGCCGGTGAAAAAGTATGATTTTAGTATAGGATATTCATCCGCATGTTCTGGATATATCATGTTACCAGGTTATAAATGGCCCCTGTTCTACTCGCTAAATGTCAGTATAGAACTAAAGGCTCCTGCTGACAACATCATCATGATCAGCTTTCCAATAAAAATATAAGCATACTAGAGATAAACCTTGCTTAGAAATGGCTTACACTGAATCAAGTGTACATCATCAGAAAAGTCTACAAATTTGCAGTACACGAGATTCACCAGTATTTATCTTCCCTTCGTCGTGTCTCTATATAAGTTTTCATTCGTTACGTTTAGTTTTACGTCAAATCTACCAGGAAATATTTTTTACTTTTCATTCTAAAGTGAATCAGCCACAAAGGTTTGTCAGTGGCTTGTTCAACTGTTCTGTAGATCTCTATTCCAGCTTTAAACATCACCTGTACTGTAATCTGAAGACAGAGTGTAAAGATGGACAGGATGAAACGGAGCACTGTCCTTTCAGTAGTCCTGCTTGTCAGGGTCTGGTGGCTTCATCTAACAAGTGCTTCCAATACCTCAGATTCAGCAAGATAATAGGTTATAAAAACGTGGAACAAAAATGCCTGGAGATGGGTGGTAAAATTGCTTCACTAAAAACGAGACAGGAACAAAACGACTTTCTACATATTTTTAAAGGAGTAAAAGAATTTTACTTAATCATAGGTCACATGTCTGGCTGGTACTCTGTACCTCTTATGTACAGCAGATTTCTGAAATGGTCTGAGAACACCTTGAACTACAATATTGATCAGTTTTTTGTTTTGGATGATTACATGCCTTCACGGATTCCCATGGGTATGGTCATTAAACGAATGTACCTGCATTTCAACATACAGCCAAGGACGCTGCAGTCTGAAGAAGTGATATGCGAAATACAATCAAAATCAGAAAATTTCATATTCCCCCAAACTGTTGAGTTTCCGGATTTGCATTCACTTCAGTCCATCTTTATGCAAACGCGGCATGTTTTGTTTGAGCGTGTAGATGGTCATGTGACACACTCGTTTCTGTTATGTGACCCCAAAAGTCATGGTGGAAACATGAAACATTCAGAGTTCTGTGTTTTCCTGGACACGAGTATAAAGAGCTCTACACCAAGTCCTTTGGGCGAACGTATTATGTATACTATTGCCATGTTTATTTGTGATGATGACTTAACAACGATACCTTACACTCTGGTGTGTGATTTTAGTCAGGACTGTCCAGATAACAGTGATGAGTTCTTCTGTGTGTTTCTACCTTGTAACAGATTTCTGTGATCCAATGGTAAGTGTGTGTGGCATGGCCAACATTGTAATGGACATTCAGACTGCCTGGACGATTCTGATGAAGTCGCCTGTACTGAACACGATCATTTCAATCACAAAATGGCAGACTCTAGGCAGCGATATTTCATCAACCTTGATGGCACAGGTTACTTTACTCAGCAAATGATGAAAAGTGACGAGTCATGTCCTGACACTCATTACTGGTGTACAGAGAATTGGTTATACTGTCTCCCTGTCTATACACGTTGTAATGGATTTTCTGACTGCACATATGGCGAAGATGAACAAGACTGTGAGACAGCGACATGTCCTGGTTTTCACCAGTGCCGAACGTCCAAAGTTTGTGTACATGGAGATCATCTGTGTGATGGCTGGGATCAGTGCCCACAGAGGGATGATGAATGGTTGTGTGATATGACCTGTCCTGTAGGCTGCCTGTGTCAAGGTCACTCTTTTCTGTGTTCTCAACCTTTTTCTGCTGAACTCTTTCCTCAGCTTCGCTATGTAGATGCCACGGGCTCAGGAATGAATTTGACTGACTTCACAACCAATACATATCTTATTCGATTAAGTCTTGCACATTGTTCCATTATTCATCTAGGAGACACAAAGTTTTTAAACTTGCAACATATTGATTTAGGCAGTAATCAACTGAATGTTGTTGATATGAATGTGTTTACTAAGCTATCGAATCTGAGGATTCTAATCTTAGCAAATAATCCAATTCAGCTTTTGACAGCTAAAGCGTTTAATGTGTACTACTCATTGAGAACAATAGACTTGTCAAGAACACGCATAAAAACATTTCACAGTGAAAGGTTTATGCATTTACCTCAATTGAAATGTTTAAATTTATCTTCGTCAGCAATAGCAACCCTAGGAAATGCTGACTTTGAAATTGTACCCACAGTTACGGTGTTAGACATACGGACAACTCCGATCAGCCATTTCAAACTTAATTTGTTTTCAAAGGTAACCCACCTGAAAACTGTCTTTTCACCAAACTTTAGACTTTGTTGTGCTCAGTTATTTCCTAAACTGTCAACAAAAGTCACATGTTTATCGCCATACCCCAAGTTTTCTTCTTGTACACAATTGTTACCAACTGACCTGTACAGACTTCTGTTCATATTGTTGAGCATCTGTGCCATCATAGGAAATGTGGTTTGCTTCATGGCTCTGTTTATGATGAAGAAAGTATACGGAAGTACTTTCATCACGTTATACGCAAATTTTCTTACGTCTAATCTTGGTATGGGTATCAACATATGTATTGTGATAATAGCTAACGAAATATCCCATGGAAATTACATGTATGTTGAAAAGACATGGATTAACAGTGTGACTTGCAAGGTTGCTGGTTTTCTTTCCCTGCTCTCCAGTGAGGTGTCAGTTCTGTTCATCTGGTTCATGACACTGGATCACGTTTTCATCCTCTGTTTCCCTATAAGCAGGTGGAGATTTAGTCAACGTTTAACAGCTGCAATTTGTGCCGTTACTTGGTTTATAGGAATAATCCTGTCAGTGATACCTTTTCTCCCAGGACTGTCACACTGGGGCCTTGATGGACAGTCTGGTCTGTGTCGTCTGGCTTTATTTGACTGCTAAACTGTAACCAACAATTCAGATGGTTCACAGTTATTTCTGTCCTAAACTTTTGTCTTGTGTCTCGTGTTTGTGACTGGTGAAATCATTGTCAGAGGAAGAACGCCAAAATACCAAATTATGGTTGATCCTACAATAAGACCACTTTATTGCTCTGTACATGTGTTGCTGAAAATAGCAGTGACAGAAGCTGTGTGTTGGTTTTCTTTCGGCATAAGCAGTGTGCTGATAGTAACAGGTATTGCTGTATCAGACAAAGTCTACGTGGCCATGGTTGTGTTTATGTTACCCCTCAGTTCTGCACTGAGCCCATTCCTATACATATGGACTATTACAACACAACAACAACAGCAAGCACAAGAAGATAAAATATTACACGTTTTGAAATCACGACTTTTGTCATCATCGAAACGAGACAGGTAAAAAGGAAACCACTTCAAACGGCATGGTTGTAAAAGATGTTTCAGAAATTGCAATGTACAATGCATGTTATGAAAAAAAGCACTTGACAGCCAGAACTAGATCTAATATCATCATCATCGTCATCAAGTGCCCTGCCACATTGCATAGGTGATCTTGGTTCTCCATATGCATCTATCTCTTTTTGCAGCAAGCATATCCTCCACCCCCCTCTGTCCTCAGCCACTCTGCAGTCTGTCCAGTATTTTTCCTTGGGTCTACCTGGTGCTCTCTTTCCCTCCAGCTTTGTTGCTGTGACCAAGTGCTCTAATTCCCCTTTCCTCATAAAATGGCCTATAAATGTTGCCTGTCTTTTCCTAATCTTCCTTATGAATTATCTTCTTGTGTCTGCCTCCATCAAGAGAGTCTCGTTTGCTTTCTTTGTTGTCCATGGAACTCTCAACATTCTTCTTAGAAACCACATCTCGGCTGCCTCAATCTTGTTCTGGCTTTGCTTATTAACTGTCCACGCCTCACAACCATATAACATGATCGGTTCTATAGAATATTCAAGAACTTTAATATAGGGGCATTTAACTGCCAGGGACTAGGAAATTTACAGAAAAGCAAGAAACGTGTTTCTGTATCTGAGATAGAAGCATTCAGTTCAATTATCACAGGATACACATTTTACCAAGAAATCGGAATGAATGATTTTTGATATGATGTGCCTTTACATTAATTAAGTCTAGACTGTGTTAAGTTGCTATATTGCTAAGTAATAATTTCGAACAGCATCAATAAAACACTAAATAACAGCCAAGGAAAGCACATGCTACTAGTTTTTAATAACTATCGATGCAGAGCTTAAGGTAGTAATGTAGAGGATGTAAAGAAGGATGTCATGCACTTACTGATGAAATTCACAAAGATCTCAAAGGGATATAGAATACTTATATATTAATGAGTAGAGACTGGAATTTGTGACAGTCTATAGTATAGATTGCCTTACTTATAAAAGTGTAAATGATATCACATTGAGAGATTGTTTTCATATGATGAACAAACTACTACTTGTAGATATTAGGAGAGAAATGAATCCTGCAATTTTCAGATACACATGGAGAAGACCAACACCTCTTGCGTCTCATACTCTTGTTACTAATATTCAGTCAGTCTACAGCATCACTTCTTGGAATGTTGGCTGCCTGCACTGCTCTCTGAGTCTCTGTCCTCCCAGTCTCTTTCCTCAACCAGATTGAAAATCTCTGGACTATTACGACCTGTCCACTCTTTGTTGTTTCCTTAGGTAATCTGTTTGTGGTCCTCCTCTTCTTTTTTTGCCCTCGATTTTCCTTGAATTACATCTTTCATGAGAGTGCATTTTTTTTTTAGTTTCTGCACTCATGTCCAAAGAAAGTCAAATTCTTTTCAAGGATGACCTGCACAAGTTTCCTACGTGTTTTCAGCGAGTCGGGTATGCTCTTGTCACTTGTCTTGTCTTTCCAGCTCACCCTAAAGAGACATCTATAGAACCATATTTCAGTTGAATATATTTTCTTTTTGAGGGTACGTCCTTCAACTCTACATGACATGATGGTCCACACTAGACATCTTATTATTCTCATGTTTAGTTTTGTGTCTCGTGTTTTGTCTTTCCAGATGTTTGTGAGGCTATCAATCCGTTTCTTCGCCATGCCAATTCTGACGTTAATGTCGGTGGAACAATCTGATCACTGGATTTGATCAATCCTTAATATTTGAACTGGTGGACTTCTTCCACTTTATCTTGACCTATGTTGATGGATTTGGCTGGACCCAGGCCAGATTACAAATTTGGTTGTCTTGGCGTTTAGTTTCAGCTTCTTCTCTTCCACGATCATATTCAGGACAATTCTCATAGATATAATGCCTCCTGGTGATCGTTTCCACAGACTGCTGTGTCGTCATCCTACCTGAGGTTCCACCGTTATGCCATATTCTTCCATGCTGGAATCCCTCATAACCTGTTCCGTTTATGTACTAAACAAATGCAATGACAGGATACATCCTTGGCCCACCCCTTTCTTGGTGTTAAATGGCTCTGTATATTTGTTATCCTATCTGATTTTGACATTCTGATCTTCGTAAAGAGATTTTATGAGGGCAATGAGGTGTGTTGGAAAGCTCATTATCTAAAGAATAGCAAACAGTTTCTGATGGTTGACATTGTCGAAGGCCTTGCTGTAGTCAATGAAGATAGTGTACTCCTCCTTCTAAGTCTATATCATCTTTTTCATGAGTTCCTGATGGGTGTAAAGCATGTCTCTGGTTTCTATTTCTGGTCTAAAACCCGCTTGTTTTTCTGCTAGTGCGGTTTCAACCTTTACTTTGAGTCTGTTTAAAATTACGTATAGTAGCACTTTACTTATATGACTTGTCAGTGCTATTGTTCTATAATTTCCACATTCTTAAGTGTCTCCTGCTTTACGAAATATCACCAGTTCCTGTTCTATCCCCACTTTCGCACATTTGCATGTATTCCATATCTTGCAGCAGCGGACATGGATGAGATAGATTACCCTGGTTTACCATTTGCCTTGATCAGCTCTGCTGGTATGCAGTCTAGCCCTGGGTATTTCACGTTTCTTAGTTTTTGTATCTCTGATTCGACTTCGTGTAGAAGGGGCGGTGGCTCCAAATTTTCTGCTTTTATGTCTGCAATATTATCATCTGTGTTGTTGTTATAACTGAACAGTTGTGTGCTGTACTCTGTCCAACGCTTCATTACTCCCCCAGAGTCTGTTAGTACTTCTTCTGATGAGGATTTGATGGTCAGCTGTTTTGGTGTGAAACCTTTGCATATGACAGACTTTATCTTACTGAAGAAGGCCTTTGACTTGTTCACTTTGTCAAATTCTGTGATTCTTGAGCATTCTTTTTCTAACGATTGTTCTTATCTTGTTGTTTATGCTGCTCCCTGATTGTTGCTCAGGCTTTTATACCCTTAGTAATGTCCACGTTTCCTTGCCTTCTCTTTTCTTCAGCGAGTATTATCGTTATTGTGCTGAATCATAGTTTTGTCTGTTTTCAGGGTTGTTTTCCGATGATAAGTTTCAGTCGTTTCTTTTCATATGGCTTTCATTTCTTGCTATAGCTCATCTCGTTGTTTTTCTTCTTGCGAGTGTAGTAGTGATTCAAAGTGATTGTCTGTTGTTATAAGAAATTTAGATTTTATGGATTCATCTTTTAGCTTTCCACTGCCGTATCGGATCAAAGGAGTTGAGATTTCATTTTTCTTGAAACCTTTTATTTTCAGTTTGGTTGTCAGCAAGATGTGATCCGTATCATAGTCAGTTCGTGGTTTCGTTTTGCAGTCCGAAAAAAAAACTTGGAGGCCACACGTTGTTTACCAGTATACAGTAAATTTGATTTCTGCACTACCCGTTTGGGACATCCATGCAAACCCTCTTCATGGGTGCTGTTCATGCAAAGTGCTTAAGATTTTACACTGGTTGGCCTGACAAAATATTTGTTCCTGCTCTCGTTCCTTACACCAAGTCCAAAAGGGCCCAAGCCATGTTCTTTAGAGACACCTTCTCCCATTTTTGCGTTCTATTTCCCATGATTATGAATACATTTCCGGATTTCAAAGTCTTTGACGTTTTGGTGTCGGTTGCAGAACTCGTCAATCACTTCCTCTGGATGCTGTGATCCTGGCGCACATACCTGAACAAAAGATAGTTGTCTTTACAGGTTGTACTAATTTTACAGATGCAAATATCAACGGTTGACGTGTCAAAGTGGTTATCACAAAGGACTTCTGACTGGCATGGCGTGGATTCAAACCCTATTAGTCTAGACACACTGATGGAAATTTTTTCCCTGAGTGCCCCTCTCCCACAGTTGACCATGCTTTACGTTGAGTGGGGAAACTGTTATCACACAGCCATGGATGCGTGCGTCATTGAGGGTGTTGTTCAAATTTCCTTACCAACACTGCAGTTGTCTGTTTCATTCAGGCATGGTTGACGCCAGTGCCAGGATATATTAAGTTATTAAGCGTAGTGTATGACTCTTTCATCCAGTTTCAATCCTAGGCGGAACTCCATAGCATAATGAGCATCACTCCCGTTGTCATGAAATCAGCAATCATCATAAAACTTGAACACTGTCCCAGACACTGTGGCCCTTCATGCCTTGATCTGTTGGTGGCCTTAGTTTCGATTTCCTCTACCGTTTCCGTGTCTGTGTTCAAGTCCAGTTGGGTTCTTTGCTATCAATGGTTTATGGGGGCTGTCACTGGAAGGCCGTGGTGGTGGTCTTCTTACTGGACATCTCTTACTGGTCTAGTTCCACGACTGAACGATCATTGTTTAAAGAGCGAAACAGGCAGCGCACCTTGTATATTGGAACAGACACTGTTGAACTCCGTCAAAGAGATCCAGCAACGGTGCAGTCTACTCAGGTGGGTGCCTTGATGGTGGCTTGGTGTAGCTGGTGTCCTTGGGCTTCTTGGCCATGAAACGTTGATGCAATGACTGACACAACTTGGTGATATGCTGAAGAACCAGAATGAGTGGGTGTGACCAAGTCTACTGCAGTGATGTAGAAAAAGCGTTCCTCTCCCCCTCTTCCCTAACAAGCAAATGTCATTGATGATGATTCAATGCAATATTTAAAGATACGAAATATGCAGAATTCTTACTGAAACCCTAAAAGTTGTGAAAGAACAACATGCAGCATAACCGTACACAAGATAAGTTGTAGATAAGTTGTCCAATAACAAAATCCAGTTATTGATAAAAAATATCCGATAACTATTAGACACTCTGATAACAGAGACAGATAAGAGCAAAGACGATATCATCATACAACATCAGTAAGAAAGGAGAATAATTAAACACGAAAGAGAACATAACAAAAGATTTGGTGTAATCCAGTAAAAAGACAAAGGACAAATTGTTAGTCACCAAATGCTGAAACTAGTAGCTAAAATGGAGACATTTGAACAGACACAAACTGTTGACAGAAACTATGACTTCCTACAGGTGAGTACAAAGAGAGACAAACAGAACACATGGATATAGGCAAATACATGGAGCACCTACTGAACAAGTCATTACTAAACAAAGGATAACGATCAAGAAGAATCATAGGCCTGAAAAAATGACAAATGCCCCAGAACAGATGGACTAATACTTATCTTCTTATATGCTTTTGGAAGCAATTCAAAGATTTTTTTCTCATACTTTTTTAAATTCTTTTTTGACAAAACACAAAAATAAATACAATGTTTGTTGAACATTAATACAATATCATTGAAAAAATGAACAAGATGTGTACCCAATGAGCAAAAATCATATACATACGCCATATCTATTAGTCTGTTATGCTTTCTTAAACAATATAAGGTCGTATAATTTATAGTTTTAGATTTTAGTTGTTGTTGGTGGTGTTTGTTTGTTTGTATTTTATTTGTATTCTCTCTCAGCAAAAGGTCAACGATAAACGCACTAGCAAAGCAATTTTATCCGCATGAGACCCAAAGTTCAAAACAATTCAAAGATTTTATAG
>JAPXFY010000018.1:76228064-76261372 GCA_030674185.1 Monoplex corrugatus
CAGACATATCTTGTTATGTCCACCTTTTACCCATCAGTCAAACATATCTTGTTATGTCCACCTTTTACCCATCAGTCAGACATATCTTGTTATGTCCACTTTTACCCATCAGTCAGACATATCTTGTTATGTCCACCTTTTACCCATCAGTCAGACATATCTTGTTATGTCCACCTTTTACCCATCAGTCAGACATATCTTTTATCTCCACTTTTACCATCAGTCAGACATATCTTGTTATGTCCACCTTTTACCATCAGTCAGACATATCTTGTTATGTCCACCTTTTACCCATCAGTCAGACATATCTTGTTATGTCCACCTTTTACCCATCAGTCAGAACATATCTTGTTATCTCCACCTTTTACCCATCAGTCAGACATATCTTGTTATCTCACCTTTTACCCATCAGTCAGACATATCTTGTTATGTCCACCTTTTACCCATCAGTCAGACATATCTTGTTATCTCCACCTTTTACCCATCAGTCAGACATATCTTGTTATGTCCACCTTTTACCCATCAGTCAGACATATCTTGTTATCTCCACCTTTTACCCATCAGTCAGACATATCTTGTTATGTCCACCTTTTACCCATCAGTAACATATCTTGTTATCTCCACCTTTTACCCATCAGTCAGACATATCTTGTTATGTCTCCACCTTTTTACCATCAGTCAGACATATCTTGTTATGTCCACCTTTTACCCATCAGGAAAACATATCTTGTTATCTCCACCTTTTACCCATCAGTCAGACATATCTTGTTATCTCCACTTTTACCCATCAGTCAGACATATCTTGTTATCTCCACCTTTTACCCATCAGGAAGACATATCTTGTTATCTCCACCTTTTACCCATCAGTCAGACATATCTTGTTATCTCCACTTTTACACATCAGTCAGACATATCTTGTTATGTCCACCTTTTACCCATCAGTCAGACATATCTTGTTATCTCCACCTTTTATCCATCAGTAAGACATACTTGTTATCTCCAACTTTTACCCATCAGTCAGACATATCTTGTTATGTCCACTTTTACCATCAGTCAGACATATCTTGTTATCTCCCTTTTACCCATCAGTCAGACATATCTTGTTATGTCCACCTTTTACCCATCAGTCAGACATATCTTGTTATGTCCACCTTTTACCCATCAGTCAGACATATCTGTTATGTCTACCTTTTACCCATCAGTCAACATATCTTGTTATGTCCACTTTTACCCATCAGTCAGAAATATCATATCTCCACTTTTACCCATCAGTCAGACATATCTTGTTATGTCCACCTTTTACCCATCAGTCAGACATATCTTGTTATGTCCACCTTTTACCCATCAGTCAGACATATCTTGATATCTCCACTTTACCCATCAGTCAGACATATCTTGTTATCTCCACCTTTACCCATCATCACATATCTTGTTATGCCAACTTACCCATCAGTCAGACATTATCTTGTTATCTCCACTTTTACCACATCAGACATACTTTACTCCACCTTTACCATCAGTCAGACATATCTTGTTATCTCCACCTTTTACCCATCAGTCAGACATATCTTGTTATCTCCACCTTTTACCCATCAGTCAGACATATCTTGTTATCTCCACCTTTTACCCATCAGTCAGACATATCTTGTTATCTCCACCTTTTACCCATCAGTCAGACATATCTTGTTATCTCCACCTTTTACCCATCAGTCAGACATATCTTGTTATCTCCACCTTTTACCCATCAGTCAGACATATCTTGTTATCTCCACCTTTTACCCATCAGTCAGACATTTCTTGTTATCTCCACCTTTTACCCATCAGTCAGACATATCTTGTTATCTCACCTTTTACCCATCAGTCAGACATATCTTGTTATCTCCCCCTTTTACCCATCAGTCAGACATATCTTGTTATCTCCACCTTTTACCATCAGTCAGACATATCTTGTTATCTCCACCTTTTACCCATCAGTCAGACATATCTTGTTATGTCCACCTTTTACCCATCAGTCAGACATATCTTGTTATCCCTTTCCTACCTTTTTAATTACCCATCAGGCAGACATATCCAAGCGGATTAAACTCTGGACTTTTCACACAAGGAAGTCCAACTTTTATCCACCTGGCTACCACGCCGGTTTGTCCTCTGAAATGACCACCAGATTCCTTATCCTGTCGTGGAGACAAAGTCAGAAAAGGTGAGAGGTATACACTGCAATACAAGGACAGTGACCAAACAGTGTAGACGATGACAAGAACAAACAAGCAGACACACATGAACAACCTTGAAAGCCAGGCAGAATATACAGCCAGCAGAAGGGAGCAAGGAAAGTGGTACACGATCATCGACATAATCTGTAGCAAGCATCGTGGAACCTCTTACGCACCAATCACAAACAGACGAAGATGACTTCTTACACCAGAAGCAGCAGAAACAGAAGCAAGGAACGTGGCTGAAGTTTTGAACTGGCCACCACCGCCAACAAATGTTAACTCAAGAGTGTAACTTTGGTACTGTTATTGTGCTACAAGGAAGAAAAAATAATCTTAGCTATCAGGTGTACAAAGAATGGAAACCTTCCATGCAGAACAACCACAGTACAAAGGTGTTCAAACCAGACACAGGACTTGCAGACAAAACATTTCAGCCACAGTTTACAGCCATATGTAAAGGAATGAAGGTATCAGATGACTGGACAAAAAGCATCACTATGAAGGCTCAAAAAAAATATGGTGCATGTGTAACTGCAATAGCTGACACAGAATCATTCTTCTATCAATTCAAAGAAAGATCAGGATCAAGCAAATATCAAAACACGATTTTGTTGAAAGAACTTGCTCCTCTCTGCCAAATCCAACCATGCACACGCATACTTTCAAGAACAGATCCCGAATAATCTGTGTCTGTTATGGTTCTCTTTGTTAGGTTCATCATCATCATCATATGCCTTGCCCCATGGCGGTAGTGATTATGGCCGTCCATACACGCAAAGTCAGGACAAAATTGAGGCAACTGAAATGTTGTTTCTAAGAAGAATGTCGAAAGTTCCAGGGACAGCAAAGAAAATAAACGAGACAGTCTTTAAGGAGGCAGAAACAAGAAGATCATTAATAAAGAAGATTAGGAAAAGACAAACAACATTTATAGGACATTTTATGAAGAAAGAAATTAGAGCACCTGGTCACAAAAGGAAAGATAGAAGGAAAAAGAACACCAGGTAGACCCAGGGGAAAATACCAGATGTACTTGCAGTAGCTGAGGACAGAGAAGGTAGGAGATGTACTTGCAGGGACATGGGATAGATCCGTATGGAGGGCCATGATCGCCAACGCCATGCAGCAGGGCACATGATGATGATGATGATGATGTTGATGATGATGATGATGATGACGTAAGCATCTTGAGATTAGATTTCTATGAAGATATTCAGGCATGTTAGAGGGAACAGTCTGTCTGAGTCTGTCTGAAGGGTGCCATTGGCAGCAGGGTAGCCAAAAATGTTGAAAGAGCGTGCAGAGGACTGCCGATCAGACCAGACTCATTTCATTTATTCAGTTGGTAGACTGCTGTACAGTAAAATCAGTTATCTGTTTCAGTCTTTAACCAGCTAATAGTAATGATAATGAGAACAATGTGTAAAGTGCCTGGCCTAATCATCTAGGGCACTGGGCGCTTTATAGATTAGGACATTAAGATTTGATACAAGTAGGGAGAGAAACAGAGACAGACAGACAGACAGATGGACAGACAAAGAAAGAGAGAAAGAGAGAGAGTGTGAGAGAGAGAGTGTGAGAAAGAGAGAGTGAGAGAGAGAGACAGACAGACAGAGAGACAGAAAGACAGAGAGACAGAGAGAGAGAAACAGAGAGAGAGAGAAACAGAGAGACAGAGACAGAGAGACACAGAGAGAGCTAGTAGAGAGAGAGAGAGCACCACAGGCACTTATGTACATTCATACACGAGCAAAGGTAAAAAAGAGACAGGTGAAGGCAGCAATTAATTCAATATTTTTCGGTGGACTTGTGCGAATGTCTTATAAAGAGGGGCGTGTTTAGTGCGGACTTGAAAGTGAGAATGAAAGGAACATGACATAGATTGAATGTTGGTGAATAAGACTGTAGATTGAATGTTGGTGAATAAGACTGTAGATTGAATGTTGGTGAATAAATCTGTAGATTGAATAGTGGTGAATAAGACTGTAGATTAAATGTTGTTGAATAAGACTGTAGATTGAATGTTGGTGAATAAAGCTGTAGATTGAATGTTGGTGAACATGGCCGTAGATTGAATGCTGGTGAATAAGACTGTAGATTAAATGTTGGTGAATAAGATTGTAGATTGAATGTTGGTGAATAAGGCTGTAGATCGAATGTTGGTGAATAAGACTGTAGATTACATGTTGGTGAATACGACTGCAGACTGAGGGGTGGTGAATAAGACTGTAGACTGAAGAGCAGTGAATAAGACTGTAGATTGAATGTTTGTGAATAAGACTGTAGATAGAAGGTGGTGAATAAGGCAGTGGATTTAAGGGTGGTGAATAAGACTGTAGATCGAATGTTGGTGAATAAGACTGTGGATTGATGGGCAGCGAATAAGACTGTAGATTGAAGGATGGTGAATAAGACTAGATTGAAGGATGGCAAATAAGACTGTATGTAGATTGAAGAGTGGGGAATAAGACTGTAGATTGAAGGGTGGCGAATAAGACTGTAGATTGAAGAGTGGTGAATAAGACTGTAGATTGAAGGGTGGCGAATAAGACTGTAGATTGAAGGGTGGCGAATAAGACTGTAGATTGAAGGGTGGCGAATAAGACTGTAGATTGAAGAGTGGTGAATAAAACTGTAGATTGAAGGGTGGCGAATAAGACTGTGGATTGATGGGTGGCGAATGAGACTGTAGATTGAAGGGTGGTGAATAAGACTGTAGATTGAAGAGTGGTGAATAAGACTGTAGATTGAAGGGTGGCGAATAAGACTGTAGATTGAAGGGTGGCGAATAAGACTGTAGATTGAAGAGTGGTGAATAAGACTGTAGATTGAAGGGTGGCGAATAAGACTGTATGTAGATTGAAGGATGGCAAATAAGACTGTATGTAGATTGAAGGATGGCAAATAAGACTGTATGTAGATTGAAGAGTGGTGAATAAGACTGTAGATTGAAGGGTGGCGAATAAGACTGTAGATTGAAGGGTGGCGAATAAGACTGCTTGCTCAGCGCTTAGATTTGATTTTATCAAGATTTTGCGCTATATAAATAAAATATATTATTATTATTATTATAATAACAAGTGGTTGACAGCTCAGGTGAACATGAAATTATAACAAAGGATCTTAAGTATATGGATCAGAAAATTAAACAGACACTTATGTTTACACTCAATGCATAATTCATCATGGCACATGCTATTATAAATACATTCATTATGATAATCCATTAAGAAAATATACAAATATCGATGTTTACACTCAGTAAATAATTCACCATGACACATTCTACTATGAATACATTCATTATGATAATACAGGGATCAGAAAATATACAAATATCTATTTTGACAATCAGTACATGATTCATCATGGTACTCTCTATTAATACTACATTCCATGTAATCATTTCTTATGGAAACAACTGTATTTTTGCACAGTCGACTAGCTACCGCACACTGATTCCACACACTGTTGTCACTTTTTGTTTGCAGTCTGTCTCTCTCTTAACCCCATTGTTATGTCTTCATTCAAATAGTTTTCTAATGGCTGGTTGATTGACTGGGTGGATGGATTTTTTTGTGTTTGGTAGGTGGGTGTGTTCATGTGTTGTCTGGGTGTTGGTTATAAGCACAAGAAACTTGGTTGGTTTGTTTGTTCATTGGTTGTCTTGTTGTTGGTTATATGCACAAGAAATCAAAGACTGAATCATCGATACACTTGAATTGTGTGATGACATCCCAGTCATCTGGTTACATAACACCTAGACAATATTTTCCTAGGTTCACACGCTTGAGAAAGAGTGTGGCTGTTCCCACTGGAAAAGTCGTTATGGTTGGCATTGAACCACATCCATGTCAATTTGCTACTGTGCATATTCCTGACACTGATCGTAACAAGTCACATTCTGTCGAAGATCTGATCCACGTGTACAAAACTGATGGACTGTTTGTTGTGGAAATCCAACACAAATGCCGTGTAGATAATGCGTTTACTTGCACGAAAACAAAACGTCTTCAGGTGTTCTTTTCCTTTCATCCTGAAAACAAAACACCCCAGAAGCTGCCAAATGGCATGTTCAACTGTTCTGTAGATTACTATTCCAGTTTTCAGCACCACCTGGACTGTAACCTGATGACAGAGTGTGAAGATGGACAGGATGAAACAGAACACTGTCCCTTCAGCAGTCCTGAATGTCAGGGTGGTGTGGCATTATGTAATCGTTGTTATAAAATTATCAGCAGCCACCTTCTGCACAGGCTTGTCAGTCCTGAAATACCTCTTGATAAAAGAGGTTTAAGATATTGTAATTCCATAGGAGGCACTTTGGGGATAAATAAATGTCAAGAGGACTGGTATTCAGTGGTTGAACGTTTTATCAAACGACCGTGTGTGTTTTGGGAAACTGTATTCTTTGGATTGTACACTGGTGATATGTATCTGTCAAATATGTACAGATATAATATCATTAGACATGACAGGACTGTTCTTTATCATTCTATTTCTGTAAACAAGGATTATTCCTTTGAAACAAGAGAGAAAGCCTGCATCACACACCCACCTGAAACCTTTTTTGTATTAGAGGCATGTTCAAGTACCGATTTACAAAATGCTGGTGTGGTCTGTGAATTCAGTGATATCACTAGACAGAGCAATACTAACCATTCAAAAACTATTTCAATGAGCATCACACAAGTTTGGCATGACACGCGGCAACAAGTTCTTACAGCATGTCCTGATGGTCATAAGACTCTGACTTTTCTCTCGTGTGGTGCACACAAATTCAGTGTGTGTGGCCATACATCTCACTGTACTTATGAGCGTCGTTTATCAATGTGCTTGATGCCAAAGACAAAAGTGACCCTTCAGTGCCTATGTTTACATGTGATGATGAAGTCACTACAGTCACTACAGTATCATACACTCTGATATGTGACTTCATTCCTGATTGTCCAGAAAAGAGTGACGAGTCCTTCTGTAAACATCCTCCTTGTGTTGTCAACATGTTTACCTGCAGTAATGGTCAGTGTGTGTCTTATGGTAAGGTATGTGACCGGGTGTTCCATTGTCTGGATAAATCGGATGAAATAAGCTGTGGCCAGTTTATACCTGAAAGCCCTCAACATACGTATTTCCCATCACCTGTTCTCGTAAACTTTAATGGTATCCGAGCTTTTCTTTCAACCCCAATGAAATTCAATGAGTCCTGTCCTGACACCCACTATCGTTGTCCTGGCATGTACAACGACTGTCTGCCTGTCTATACACGATGCAATGGAATGTACGATTGTATTGATCACGAGGACGAAGAGACATGTGAGGACATGCTATGTCCAGGATTCTTTAGATGCAGAGCTTCCACAGTATGTTTACATGGTGACCACCTGTGTGATGGCTGGTCTCACTGTCCACTTCATGATGATGAATTGGCGTGTAATGTGACCTGTCCTGTGGAATGTCTGTGTCAAGGTCTTACGTTCCTTTGTTTTCAGCCATTCTTTGCCTCACTCTTCCCTGAACTTCGCTTTTTGGATGCCACGGGATCTGGTATGAATCTGTCTCAAGTGATTAACAATGTATATCTTATTCATTTAATTTTTGCCAACTGTTCCTTGACTCAGCTGTCCAATATGAAATTACTCAATCTTAGAGTTCTTGACCTCACTGGCAACAAGCTACAATATGTGAATTTGAGTTATTTTGTTGATTTACAAAATCTACGAACGCTTTTACTGTCCAAACATCCCATCACTTCACTCAATTCTGATCCCTTATCTGTCACATTGCAAACTGCTCTAACTATGATAGATTTGTCACATACTACACTAACAGTGTTTGACGCGAAAACCTTGGCACAGTTTTCGCGATTGCAGGAACTGAATTTAACTTGTACTGACATTCATACTATTAGCACTGGTTTCCACTCCACACCACACTTAGCTCTTCTGCATATGGATGAGAGTCCGGTGAAAACGTTTCCATCTGACATATTCAAGGATCTTTCTCATCTGCAAGCAATTACATCAGACAACTATAAACTATGTTGTAAAGAAATACTCCCACAATATTTTGATGATATTTCATGCTACGCCCCAAAGGACGAAATCTCATCATGTGAAGATTTGCTTCAATCAGGAGTGTATCGATGGTTTCTCTGGCTAGTCAGCTGTCTGTCAGTGACTGGAAACGTCTTCTCTTTTGTTATACGTTTATGTGCACAGAAGAGGACCTCTTTAAGTGGTTTTAGTGTGTTTGTCACCAACCTGACTATGGCTGATTTTCTGATGGGTGTCTACATTGTCATCATTGGAGTGGCTGATGAACAGTTCCGTGGAATATATCTCTACTACGATGAGTCTTGGATGAATAGTGTGGCCTGTAAGGTGGCAGGGTTTCTGTCTGTCTTGTCTAGTGAAGTATCAGCTCTGATTATTTGGCTTATCACGCTAGATCGCTTCATTGTCCTTGGCTTTCCATTCAGTTCTTTGCGATTCAACAGAACATCAGCAGCAGTGGCTTGTCTTCTGAGTTGGTTGATTGGTTGGCTTCTTGCCATGTTGCCTTTTCTTCCTGTGACATCACACTGGGAGTTTTACAGTCAGACAGGTATCTGTATTCCCCTGCCAGTCACGAGACGAAACTTCAAAGGAAGAATGTATTCCTTTAGTATTTTAATCATCTTCAATTTTGTTCTGTTTTTGTTGATTTCTGCAGGCCAAGCTTTTATCTACTGGTCAGTACAGAAGAACATCTTGAAAACGGACACAACCAGGGTGTCACGTGACATGACTATAGCACGTAGGTTGATCAGTGTGGCTGTAACAGACTTCATGTGCTGGTTTCCCATTGGACTGTGTGGAATGTTGTCCACAGCTGGTGTTCCAATCCCTGGAGAAGTGAATGTGGCCTTGGCCATCTTTGTACTCCCCTTAAACTCAGCTCTTAATCCCTTTGTGTATACCTTCAATACTTTGGCAGAAAAACGGAGGAAATCGAGCGAAGCAAAACTGTTAAAATGGCTGGAATCTCACGCTGATTTGCTTGGCAATTAGTTTACTGTGTGATGGACTGGTTCACACAGAACAGTCCTCATTGTGTGATGGACTGGTTCACTCATGTCAATCGTCATTGTATGATTTATTGGTTCATATATGACAGTGGTCACCGTGTGATGGACTGGTTCACACAACCCAGTGGTCATTTTGTAATGGACTGGTTCACACAGGACAGTGGTCATTTTGTGACGGACTGGTTCACATATGACAATGGTCATATTGTGACGGACTGGTTCACACATGACAGTCATTACTGTGTGATGACAGACGTCAGTCTGGACATACTGCAGTCTGTCTTGTCCTACTTTTACATTCTTTCCTTTATTGTTTATTGTTTCTTTCTCTACTTTTTTTTCCAAACCAGAAAACACAAATGTGGACTTAGAATACTCATTCCATACCCCCCCCCCCCCCCCAAGAACCCCCCCCCTCCAAAAAAAAGGAACAGACAGCTTTCAACTTTACATTAATGAAACTGGGCGCACTCTTAATATAGTGTATTCATATATATGTGCTTTTAGACGATGTGTGTGTATGTGTGTGTGTGTGTGTGTGTGTGTTTGTGCGTGTGTGTGTGTGCGTGTGCGTGTGCGTGTGTGTGACAAATCTTTAGAGTGGAAATACACCATATCTGGAATCCACGGTTCCATCATCACAACCAGCCAGTCTGCTGAATCATATAGAACCCATGCCCTGTCTGACTGTTGACCCCATTTCCACTGAGTTATGGCGCTTCAAACCACACACAAACAAATAACTGATATGATAGATAGATAGATAAATAATGAACAAACAAATAAATAAATAAGTAAATGAATACATGAATATATAAATGGATGAATAAACAAATAAATAAATAAATAATGAATATATGAATGAATGAATGCATAAATAATAAAATAAGTAAGTAAGAAAGTGTTAAAAAGTAAATAAAGAAGCAAATAAGGGAGTAAACAAATAATTAGATGAACCAATAAATTGTGACATACCGATACTTGAAATTCGAATCCAAATTCCCTTTAATATAGCAGTTCCCTGTAACCAGCTGTGTGAATATAGCGGTTCCCTGTAACCAGCTGTGTGAATATAGCAGTTCCCTGTAACCAGCTGTGTGAATATAGCAGTTCCCTGTAACCAGCTGTGTGAATATAGCAGTTCCCTGTAACCAGCTGTGTGAATATAGCAGTTCCCTGTAACCAGCTGTGTGAATATAGCAGTTCCCTGTAACCAGCTGTGTAAATATAGCAGTTATTGTAACCAGCTGTGTGAATATAGCAGTTATTGTAACCAGCTGTGTGAATATAGCAGTTCTCTGTAACCAGCTGTGTGAATATAGCAGTTCCCTGTAACCAGCTGTGTGAATATAGCAGTTCCCTGTAACCAGCTGTGTAAATATAGCAGTTATTGTAACCAGCTGTGTGAATATAGCAGTTATTGTAACCAGCTGTGTGAATATAGCAGTTCCCTGTAACCAGCTGTGTGAATATAGCAGTTCTCTGTAACCAGCTGTGTGAATATAGCAGTTCTCTGTAACCAGCTGTGTGAATATAGCAGTTATTGTAACCAGCTGTGTGAATATAGCAGTTCTCTGTAACCAGCTGTGTGAATATAGCAGTTCCCTGTAACCAGCTGTGTGAATATAGCAGTTCTCTGTAACCAGCTGTGTGAATATAGCAGTTCTCTGTAACCAGCTGTGTAAATATAGCAGTTATTGTAACCAGCTGTGTGAATATAGCAGTTCCCTGTAACCAGCTGTGTGAATATAGCAGTTCCCTGTAACCAGCTGTGTGAATATAGCAGTTCCCTGTAACCAGCTGTGTAAATATAGCAGTTATTGTAACCAGCTGTGTGAATATAGCAGTTCTCTGTAACCAGCTGTGTGAATATAGCAGTTATTGTAACCAGCTGTGTGAATATAGCAGTTATTGTAACCAGCTGTGTGAATATAGCAGTTCCCTGTAACCAGCTGTGTGAATATAGCAGTTCCCTGTAACCAGCTGTGTGAATATAGCAGTTCTCTGTGTCCAGCTGTGTTGATGCAGCAGTTCCCTGTAACCAGCTATGTGAATATAGCAGTTCCCTGTAACTAGTTGTGTGAATATAGCAATTCTCTGTGTCCAGCTGTGTTACAGGGTAATGCTATATCAATACATCCAATTAAAGGTACTGCTATATCAACAAGCTGGTTACAGGGTACTGCTATATCAATACATCCTATTAAAGGTACTGCTATATCAACAAGCTGGTTACAGGGTACTGCTATATCAATACATCCGATTAAAGGTACTGCTATATCAACAAGCTGGTTACAGGGTACTGCGGTAATAACACAGCTGTTTACAGGGTGCTGTTGTAATAACACAGCTGTTTACAGGGTGCTGTTGTAATAACACAGCTGTTTACAGGGTGCTGTTGTAATAACACAGCTGTTTACAGGGTGCTGTTGTAATAACACAGCTGTTTACTGGGTACTGCTTTATTACCAAAGCTATCAGAGGGTACTGCTATGTTAACAAATGGAATGCGGTTTTTTGTTTACAGGTGTCACAATTAAATAATCAAATCATTCATTCATTCATTCATTCATTCATTCATTCATTCATTCATTTCTTAATCTGTATATCTATCTATATGTATATATCTTTATATGCATATATATATCTATATATAGTGTATGTATGTATATATTTATTCATTTATTTATTTGTTTATTTATTACAACAGAGTCTCAAATGTGAATGTACTTTAGCAAGCCCAGATGCCAAGCCTAGATGCACTGCTTACACAGTCTCAGCTAAGATGGTCTGGACATCTTGTGCACATGCAGGATATCAGGCTACCAAAGCAGCTCTTCTACAGTGAAATAACAAAGGGCCAGCAGTAAAGCTTCGCTGCAAAGACACCCTGAAATGTGACATTGACGAAGAACAATGGGAAATCATGGCCACAAACAGGTCTGAATGGAGGCAAGCTATTCGCAAGGAACAGAAGCTTATGAAAACGAAAGGCGAAGCAACCAGCTGGAAAAGCGTGAAACAATAAAGGCCAGAACCATCCTTGCAGAGCGTTCCATTGAGTGTCCAGTATGCGGCCGCCTCTGTGAATCAGACTTTGGCCTGAGATCCCACATGAGGGTACACAATCGAATAAAGTGCTAGGCTGGACTTTCTCGACCATGATAGTCGACCACACACACACACAAACATACACACACACACACAAACGCACGCACGCACACACACGCACACACACACACATACTTATATATATATATATATATACACATATATATAATTATATATACGATGCTGGTGTAAGCCAACGATGATTTTTCGATTTATCTCTGCAGTGTGTAATTTTCACCAATAAATTACATCATCAGGATCATATCAATATTCTAAAAATTTGAAACAAAACACCTTTTTGTTAAGGAAACAGTAAACATGAAATGGGGACAAGCATAAGCGGTCAAGGAAAAGCTAGACTATATATATATATACACATGGTCGAATCTCTCACTCTCTGTCTCTCTCTCTATCTATCTATTTTTCTATCTCTCTCTCTCTATATATATATATGCATTATATATATATACACATATATGTACA
The DNA here is from genome assembly GCA_030674185.1 of Monoplex corrugatus. Classification (NCBI taxonomy): domain Eukaryota; kingdom Metazoa; phylum Mollusca; class Gastropoda; order Littorinimorpha; family Ranellidae; genus Monoplex; species Monoplex corrugatus. The sequence continues at coordinate 76,240,941 of JAPXFY010000018.1, forward strand.
CAAATTTTTCGAGCTTTTCGCTGATCATCAGAGGTCTGGAAAAGGAGAAAATAACACAAATGTTATCAAACCAAGTAACAGAAATCAGCATTAAACACGAACAACATTAGAATGTGAACCGATATTACAAAAAATGATCACAGCTTTATTGTCAGCTGTCGGCTTCGATAGTCATCTCTGGTGTTGATCGTAGGTCACAATTCTCTTATATGCAATGCTTCAAGCATCATCAAAAATGTTTCTCCCCAGGTTGTTGTGTCTAATATCGTGATATCATTCACGTCCATCGTCTTCACTCCACATTGGTCCATATGTGTTTTTATCGGCCCACTGTTTTTGATGTGCTCTCTGAAGCGAGATTGCAAATGTCGGTTGGTTTGCCCGACATAGCACGCATTACAGCGCGGACAGTTGATTTTACGAGACAACTACACTTCTCACCACACATTCATATACACCATCACGCCCCATAGTCACCGATTTCTTTCGTAAATATTGTGGATGTCTCCACGCATTCCTAGAATTTAGCATGTTCCAAAATTCTCTATATATCTGTTTCCTAAGTCCAGAATTCCTAACATGTGCTGACTGTCCATTACCCAGCCACCTCTGATCTATCACCTACACTGACACTAGCACCAGAAGAGGAACACACTACATCTTCGCCGGCGGAAATCTATAACTTGCTGAGGACAGTGTAGTCACTGAAGTAGGTGTACAAGATGCTGTGATATCTACACAGGAGATGTTGGTAACACACACAGAACTACATATTGCAAAGTTCTTAACATTGCACTAGGTGTACCCATTCTTGTTTCTAATCTGGAAACGTACGAAATTACTGCAAACGACTATCAAGTGCTAGCAACGGCAAAGTTTTCTATGAAAACTACTTCACAAACGGATAATCTTGTGAACAAATTAAAATCAGGTTTAATGTTGACTTTCCAAAACGAGCAAAAACATTTCATCAGAAAGAACATTTGCAACTTACATATCTGACTTGATCAAACAGTCTAAGAGAAATATGGATGAAGTAGCTGAGAAACCAACGACAACGCCTATCCCTACATGGCAAATGCCGAAAGCCACATTTGATTTTTATTGTACAGATGCTAAAAAGATGATTAAACTGAACAGTGAGCTATCCACAGCGAGAGAACACGACAATAAGAAGTACCATACGCAGCCGCATTTTTTTTTACCAATGTATCAACCTAAATATTCACTAAAAAAATTCAAAGCTTGGACTGCAAAAGTCTTAAAACTGCACTAGGTGTACCGAATCATGCTTCTAATCTGGAAACTATAAAGTTGCTGGAATTCTGCCTCTAAACGAGTATCGTGAGCTAACGACAGCGAAGCTTGTCATTAGAATTACTTCACAAATGGACAATTTTATGAGCTTTTATACAATTGTTGCATCATCTAGCAAACCTTCAGCCTGTGTCTTTTCAGTCAATTTTCTTTGTTGATTCAAAATCTGTATTTCATGCCTTACAGTCTTTTGATACAGAAACAAGACCTAGTTTAATTAATGAGACAAATTGTCTAATACATTATTCATGGATAAACGGATCGGAAATCAGAGAGAGAGAGACAGACAGACAGACACACAGACACACAGACAGACACACAGACATAGACAGAGATAGAGATAGACAGAGAGAGACAGAGAGATAGAGAGACACAGAGAGAGACACAGAGAGAGAGAGACAGAGAGAGAGACAGAGAGAGACAGAGAGAGCAGAATCAAGAAGTTTCACATCTAGTGAAGGAAAAAACATAAAAGCTTTCACAACTAAACTACAATTGATAATCTTGCAGCTACTTTGTGGTGAATCAAAGAAATAATAATAAACCCTGACAAACTTTACCCAAAACTGAAAAGGCTCAACTGGCTTCAATACTAGTCCAAAATATAAAATACAGCGTGCTTTACAACTGAACTAGCAAAATGAAATAAAAAATGAAATGAAATAGAAGAAATGCATACGTTTTCACAACGAATTTCACAGTATGACTGGTTTACATTTAACTATGAACTGAGTGGGTCGTGCCACCTGGATGGGGTCACTAGAATGCACATCAGGCACAAACACACATGCATCCTCCAGATGTGAGTGTACTGCTGTCTTCAACTTGGACATCTGTTCGGCCTGTGTTTCTGTGCTGGACTCAGGGAAAATGATTGATGTCTCTACAAACTCCAGTCTCTGCTAGTGCCTCATGAAAACTATTTTGTTGACGAAAGAACTGCTGACATGTTTATGCAATACAAAATAGCCAAGCCTTGGACATTGCCTATTGTATCAATCAGCATGTTATCATAGTCGGATATGATAGTGTCAATCCAAACAAGTCTGGTGAGAGTCTTGGAGTAGGCTGGCAATAGTTTCAGGAGCTCTTTGATATTGTCGTTCCTGCTTGACTGAGAAAGCAGATGTACTGTGACACTCGTGACTGGGACAATGGCTGGAAATGCTGCTAGAACAGCTTCATACTTCCACGAAACTTCACATAAAGATACACCTTTATGTCTGGCAGAGAGCTGAGCAGCTGAGGCCATATCATAATGTCTTCCCTCACGTACCCTCCGCTCTGCCTCCAATCCTCTGACTTTTCGCTTTCCACGCACTAAGCTCAATACCTATGGTCCACGAGCCTTCTCTGTTTCTGGTCCGCTCTCCTGGAACAAACTTCCTCTCTCAGTCCGTCAGCAACCTACTTTTGTCTCCTTCAAGTCCGCTCTCAAAACTCACCTTTTCTCCTCTGCATAAAATCCTGACCTCACTCAATCCCCTCTGCAGCCTGTCTCCACTCGGAGGGGAATCACATTGCAATATATAATTGTATATAATATGCTCTCTATAATTTTCCGTTGTTTTTATTCTTTCTCCCCATTTATAGCCGTGTGTGTGTGTGTGTGTGTGTGTGTGTGTGTGTGTGTGTGTGTGTGTGTGTGTGTGTGCGTGGGTGCGTGTGTGTGCGTGCGTGCGTGCGTGTGTGTGCGTGCGTGTGTGTGTGTGTTTCAGCGCTTAGATTTGATTTTATCAAGATTTTGCGCTATATAAATATTGTCATTATTATTAATTATTATATCAATTCAAGCACTCGTATCAGTGCAAAAGAACTCTTGATAAACATTTGAAACAGTTGGTGACATCTGGAAAAAGAATTGTGAACGAATGCAAAGATGTTGTACAGACTTGACAACAGCTGTCTTCGCCCTGTTACCTGTTGACTCATCATGTGTCAGTTTATGACATTGACAGCCATCTCCTGTCGCCCACTGTTATCTGCAGTGTGCTGAGACAGTCAATCATCATAAACAACACAAGAGCTTGTTATACTCCTTCAGGCTGATAAGGGAGCATTTTAAAGGCTGAAGTTCCCAACATCATTTGCAGCAGGAACAATTAATGTGATATATAATGTGTGGGCAGATTAGACATGACTAAACTAGTGACTCTACATTGTCTGATTCGGCTGTCAATCTGGCCTGTTTGTTTGTTTGTTTTTTAGTTTGAATGGAATGGAAAAAGGAATGGAATCTTTTATTTAATGTCTGTTCACAATAAGGATTTTACACCACACACACACACACACACACACACACACACACACACACACACACACACACACACACACACACACACACACACACACACACACACACACACATACAAAGGGAAAAAAGGAAAAAGAAAAGGAAAGGGTAAAAAAAGGGGGTGGAGGTGGGGGATGGAATGGGGAGGGTAGTGGAAGTTTGAGGGTAAGAAGGGGAACAATTACAATTAATAATCCAGAACAATGAATTAACAGTGTCAAATAATAACATACAACAATTAACTAACACTTCATAACAATCTGCCAACAGGGGATTTGAGAATCAGCTTGACTACCGAAATGATATATTGTTTTTGTTGTAAAGGATATCTCTAGAGTCAATACATGAAAAATCGAGATTGTTATTTCTGTATGTCGTAAGTAAAATAGGACATTCAAAGAGGAGATGGTGGACTGATAATGCTTTTGAACAAATACATACATTTTGTGCATATATATTTTGCTTTCCAAGAGTTGAGCCGTAGTTTGTATATAAAGGACGGTAGCTGTTTGGGGCAGTAAGGTGTCAGGCTTTGGGTTTGTTTGTTTGTTTGTTTTTAGCGACTAGACTGGATACTCCAGATATCTGGGACACCCCTTGGTAGTTGCTGGAATATCGTCCTGATTCACAGATATTTAGTTTAGTTTAGTTTAGTTTAGTAGTTTAGTAATAGGGACTTAACACATTAGCCATTTGGCTATTTCAAGTCCCATCATTTTTATTTTTATTTTCTTACACTCGTAGTCAAGGTTTGTCGTACGCCCAGTTGGTTTTTTTTTTTGTTTTTTGTTTTATTGATGATTCATTCATCATATTCGTATTTAAGTTCAATGTAACGTTTCCAATGGTCAAGCTGGTTTTAAAACGAGTTTGTGTTTTGTGCTCTTTTAATTTCATTTGGTAATTTATTACATACATGTGCAATCCTATTTGTAAAATAAAACTTTCTGATGTTAGTCTTGCAACATTCTATAAATATTCTATCAGTATTATTTCTTGTTTTGTCATAATTTGTCAGTTTGAAAAATTCTGTTCTATCTACGTCATCTATATTGTTAAAATCTTGAAACTTTGGATCAGATCTCCCCTCATTCTTCTTGCTTTTAAACTGGGTAAATTGAGTAATTCTAATCTTTTTCTATATGAATAATTTTGAAAACCATGAATCAATTTAGTAGCTCTTCTTTGTATCTTCTCTATCAATGCTGACTGTCTTTTAAGACGTGGAAACCAAATAATGTTACCATACTCCAAATGAGGCCTCACTAAGCCTTTGTACAAATATAAAAATGTCTCCCTGTTTATGTATGAGAATGTTCTTTTTATGATTCCAAGCAACTTGTTTGATTTATTAACAACATTTTGAATGTGATTATCAAATTTGAGACTTTTATCAAATATTACTCCTAAATCTTTTTCTTCTAAACATTCTATTATTTCACAGGTAATACCATCATTTATCATAGAATATTTGTTACATGGGTTACTTTTTCCTGAATACAAGACTTTACATTTTGAAGCATTAAATAAAAGATTCCAAGTTTCTGACCAATGGACCAATGTATCTAAATTCTTCTGCAATATACTATGATTAGAAGATGTACTGTATATTTTAGTGTCATCTGCAAAGATCTTACAAAAACTATTAATTTTCTGAGGTAAATCATTTATGAAAATAGTAAAAAGAACAGGACCAAGTATACTCCCTTGAGGTATACCACTCAGTACATCTGTATATTTAGAGTAATCATTTCCAACTCTAACTAATTGTTTTCTGTCTTTTAAAAAGTCTCTAATCCAAGCTAGTAACTTACCCGTAATTCCATAATACTGCAGTTTGATAAGCAATCTTTCATGCGGAACAGAATCAAACGCTTTTCTAAAATCCAAGTAAATAATATCTCTATTCTCTCCTTTATCAAATAGACTAGTAAAATAATTAATTACTTGTAATAACTGGGTAATGCACGATCTATGTTGTCGGAAACCATGTTGACATTCTGTGTAAAGTTTACTTAAAGTCATGTGATCAACTATAACATCCCTTATTATAGATTCCAATACTTTGCATGATACTGAAGTTAGGCTAACTGGTCTATAATTGCCAGGATCACTTTTTGTACCCTTTTTGAACAAAGCTGTGACGTATGCATTCTTTCACTCTGTAGGTACTATTTCCCTTTCCAGTGATTTATTAAACAATATGCTGAGTGGAACAGATAGTTCTTTACATTTAACATCTTTAACTTATTTTCAACTGTCTCAGGTGTAACTACCAAATCTATTATTGTTTTGCCATCTGACCAATTTGCTATATTTACAGATGGTAGATTTTCCAAGTTCTCTTTTGTAAATACACTAGCAAAAGATTTATTTCAGGTATTTGCTTTATCAATGTCGGATAATGCAGTGTCACCATCAGCCTTAGTCAATGGGCTAATACCTACTTTTACTTTGCACTTTGATTGCACATATTTCCAAAATCTTTTAGGGTTAAACTGACAGTCTTTTGCTATATTTTTTTCATATTCTTTCTTTGCACGTTTAATTTCTTTGGTACAACTGTTTCTTATCGCTATATAATGAAGAGAGTCTCTCCCCACTTTAGTTTCTAAAAACCTCTTAAAAAGATAATGCTTCTTTTTTATTAATCTCCAAACTTTTTTGTTAATCCACAGTGGTTTAGTTTTTACATTATCACTGGTTTTTATTTTTGGTATATTTTGTTCCATGGAAAGTAGGATTTTATTTTTTATTGTGTCCCAAGTCTTATCAACATCCATGGAATTTAAAACTGTTCAAGCTTCCTGACTCAGTTCTTGTTTCATCTTTGCATAATTTCCTCTTTTGAAATTAAACTTATAATTTGTGGTATTTTGAGTTTTGGGTGTTTGAACATACAGCTCGAAAATCAGTACCTCATGGTCACTTTTACCTATGGGACAATAATGTTTAATTTCAGATATAAATTCTTCATCATTTGTTATCACCAAGTGAAGAATATTTGATTTTTGTCCCTCCCTTCTTCTAGTTGGAGATTTTACCATTTGTATTAAATATGCATCATTCAAGCATTCAATGAATGTGTTACCCCTAACACCTGTCCATTTTCCCTTCCAGTCGATGTTAGGAAAATTAAAATATCCCATTATACAAACTTTATCAAATGAGGATATATATTTATCGTTTAACAGTTTACATAAATTTTCTTCATTTTCTGAAGTGGTATTAGGACTTTTATATATGCATCCCAGTAGGACTTTTAATCCATCTTTAGTGACAAAATGTGCCCATACACTTTCTTCAAAATGTGTCGTGTTTAGTTTAATACATTCCTGAGCATTCAGGTTTGTCTTAACATACATCAAAACGCCCCTTATTGTTGTTTCATTTTTTCTTTGTATGTGTAGGTTCTTAAACTATTTAATCAAGCCAGTAAAAGTGCTACGCAAGAAAAATCGTATACCTGGGGCCTGACTACTTCTTCTTCTTCTTCTTCTTCTTCTTCTTCTTCTTCTTCTTTCCTTCAGACCTTAGCATGCTCTGACTGAGACAAATTTTGTGCTTGGCTGACGAATTTTGGACCTTGTGGGAAGAAAATATTGGACGGATTTGCAGGGCGGCTGAAGACAGAGAGAGTGGAAGATGAGTAGAAGATGTACTAGCAGCGACATGGGATAGATGCATATGGAGGGCCATGATCGCCAATGCCATGTGGCAGGGCAAATGATGATGATAATGATGACTATAAGGGGTAATAACTTGTTATAAGTGTTAAGTCCAGGTGAGGTTGGAGAAAAGCGCTATACAACAATTTCTGAAAATAATAATGACGATTATAATGACAATACAACTGATGATAATGGTAACAATGATAATGTTATTGTCATTATATTACTATTTACTTTATCATCATATATCATCATTATCATTTATTTGTTGTTGTTGTTGTTGTTAGATAATAAGCATAAGAATATAAACATAGAAGGGAAATAATTAAAAGGAAAATGCACCAGGAAAACAATTACAAACAAAACAAAAGCAAGAAAGAAAAATAAAACAACATCATCATAAAACTACAACCATATAGTCAAGTCTTATCCACTTTATGGATGATCCATTGAGAGTGTTATTCACATTTTTTTAGTTAACAGAGCAGGTATCTGTACCTCTTATGCCTTATTGACACCAGAATATATCACGAAAGGCCATGTCGCACCTACGTGTTTGTGTGTGCCATCAAAAAGTATACAGGCTGAACAGGAACGTAACGCCTGCAGATTGTGAGTCAAACAATGTGATATGTGATATACAACATGTGAGAACAAATTCCTCATAACCCTAGAAGTAAAATAAATGAAATAAAATAAACAAATAAATAAATAAACAAACAAATATTAAACAAATAAATAAAAATGAATAAACAAATACACGAATAAAGTAATAGATAGGTAGATAGATAAATAGACAGATAAAATAGATAGATAGATATATAGATAGATAGATATGACAATGACAATGACAATGACAATGATGCTTTATTTTTCAACGGTAAAAGCTATTGGCTAGAAGCCATTTTTCAAACTTGCCGTTGCTATTCTATACACATGACATTTGTTTACAGTAACAAGTACAGCTTAAGGAAAATACATGTTGAATACTAAAATTAAGATACAATGAAATCAAGAAACGTACACAGTCAGCACTTAGAGACAATGAAATCAAGAAACGTACACAGTCAGCACTTAGAGATAGATAGATAGAGAGAGAGAGGTAGATAGTATAGATAGATAGACAGACAGATGAGCAGGTAGATAAGTAAATAAAGAAAGAAAGATAATGTTGATAGTGATAATAATAAAAAATAAGACGAAGAAGAGGAAGAAGAAGAAAGAAGAGGAGGAGGAGGAGAGGAAAACACAGTAAACAAAATAGTAATAAGATAAAACAAAATAAAATGAAATAGAGGGAGAAGAAACATTACATGTGACAAATTTATAGAAGATAAATCAAGCGTCAAATAGACTAATGTTCTTACAATTAAATCAAAGAAGATGAAATCAATTTTCTGATTACACACAAAAAATATTAACACTGCTACAACAATTACCACTACTACCACTACTACTACTACTACTACTACTACTACTAAACCCAAAGATAATAAATGGAGGTAGAAAAAAGAGCAGTTCAGAAGGATGATTAGTGGGGGGGAAAAAGAAAAAAAAAAAAAAAAAGGGGGGGGGGGTAGCAAACATTGGGTCGATTGAAGGCATAAACACATAAAATTCTGTAGGAGACAGAAAATCAACAGATGATATGAAGTCAAATAGACAAATGTATAGATAGATAAATATAGTAAATTTTACTTTCGACAATAGGAAATTACAGTAATGATAAACGTATATGTATAATAGAAATATCATACATGTGTAAACAAATCAATAATTCATGTAATAAGACATAAATAAATCAAGAATAGTAACCATAATCAAGTGCCATTTTTCTTGATAGGAGAAGAGAGATACAAGCATGATATGGATAACAGTTGGAGAAAAGTGACAAATACAGACAGCAGATAAGAGCCAACCAAACAAACAGACAATATGGCTAACAGATAAGATGGGCAAGCAAGCAAAACAAAAAAACAAACAAACAAACAAAATGAACAAAGGCAATGAGAAATAAAGAAGAAGCAAGAGATAATCAAACACGTCATAGAGTCATCAACAAGATAGATAGAGAGAGAGAGAGAGAGAGAGAGAGAGAGAGAGAGAGAGAGAGAGAGAGAGAAAGTGAGAGAGAGAGAGCGAGACAGGCAGACAGACAGACTGACAGAGAGAGAGCTTGATGAACGGACGGACAAACATATATACATACATACATGCATACATACATACATAGAGACAGATAGATAGATAGATTCTTTTTTCCTGCCTGACTTTTCTTCTGCTACTTCAGTGTAGGTCTTTTTCATATCTGCCCAAATTTCTTCTGGATACTGGTCGTTTAATGTCCAGTCCTAGATTAAACCCTCGGAACGATTGCTGATTTCGATCTCAAGATCAGATGCAATGTCTTGATTTTTCAATGTCGCTAGCTCAAACTTACGGGCCTGCTTGGTTTTGTTTTGTTTGTAAGCTTCGAGTCGAATTTTTGTTGTGACTAGATGGTGATCGCTATCACAATCAGCTCCTGATTTTATTTTCAAGCTTAGGACAGTAATTCTCCATGTCCTGTCTTATCATGATGAAATCTGTCTGATTTCTGATTTTTATTTTCTTGTTGTCATTGTCTGTTTTTTCGAGTTTCTAGGTATATCGTCTACGATAGTACTGTTTAAAGAGGGTGTTAGTGATGTCCTATTCATTGGCCCAGCAGAGATATGCTAACATATCTCCTCTTTCATTGCATTTTCCAAGCCCATAAGGTCCTATTCCACACTCTCTGTCTTCACCTTCGCCCACTTTGGTGTTCATGTCTCCCTTTATTATGCAAACTTCTCTTTTCGATATTGTCTCCTTGGCAGTTTGTAGGTCATTATAGATTTGTTCTTATTCTTCATCTGAGCTGGTGGATTTGGAGCCATAAGCCTTGATGATGTTTAAGGCAACTTGCTCTGTGTTCAGTTTAATAGTTGTCAGTCGGTCATTAATTCTTATAGCTTTTCCGTGCTGCAGCATGTTGTTTATCCAGTATGATACAAGCCTTTTTCCCACAGTAAATGATAGTATGCTCGCCGATGGTGAACTACACGCACATACATACGTACATACATGCATACATACACACACACACACACACACACACATATATATATATATATATATATATATATATATATACATATATACATATATATATGTATACATTCACTCACACACACACACACACACACACACACACACACACACACACACACACACACACACACACACACACACACACACACACACATCCATGCCACAGGTAAGCACACACGCGCGCGTACACACATCACAGGCACGCACACACGCACAAATACTCACACACAAAACACACACACAAACAACAACACACAAACACTCACTCACACACACACGTATAACACACACACACATACACACACACGCGCGCACGCGAGCGGGCGCACGCAAGCATCCACACAACCACGCATGCACACTCATCCACACCCAAATACACCCACACCCATACAGTTACTCACACACACACACACACACACACACACACACACACACGCACACACACACAAACAAACAAACAAACATATACACACATACACACACACGCACGCACGCATATGCGCGCACACACACACACACACACACACACACACACACACACACACACACACACACACACACACACACACACACACACACACCAATAACCTCAAATCGGTGAATAGTGTTCAGTGTTATCCCAGGGCTGAAACAGAGCATTCGTATGCTCATGACTCGTTTTCCAATTGCTACAATTGTTGTCTTTAACTGTTGTACCTAATGATCTGAAATAATCAAATATCCACTGTTGTTATTTAATTTGACAGCCGTGCTAATGCATGAAATATAGGTCAGATATTTGACAGGTGTGGTAGTCAATTAAACAGATATCAGATATTTGACAAGTGTGGTAGTCAATTAAATAGAGATCAGATATTTGACAGGTGCGGTAGTCAATTAAATAGAGATCAGATATTTGACAGGTGTGGTAGTCAATTAAACAGAGATCAGATATTTGACAGGTGCGTAGTCAATTAAATAGAGGTCAGATATTTGACAGGTGCAGTAGTCAATTAAATAGAGATCAGATATTTGACAGGTGTGGTAGTCAATTAAACAGAGATCAGATATTTGACAGGTGCGGTAGTCAATTAAATAGAGATCAGATATTTGACAGGTGTGATAGTCAATTAAATAGAGGTCAGATATTTGACAGGCAAGATAATCAATTAGCTAGAGCTCAGATATTTGACAGGCGAGATAATCAATTAAACAGAGATCAGATATTTGACAGGCAAGATAATCAATTAAATATAGGGAAGATATTTGACAGATGAGATAATCAATTAAATAAAGGTCAGAGATTTGAAGGTGAGATAATCAATTAAACAGACGTCAGATATTTGACAGGCGAGATAATCAATTAACTAGAGGTCAGATATTTGACAGGTGAGATAATCAATTAACTAGAGGTCAGATATTTGACAGGCAAGATAATCAATTAACTAGAGGTCAGATATTTGACAGGCGAGATAATCAATTAACTAGAGGTCAGATATTTGACAGGCAAGATATCAATTAACTAGAGGTCAGATATTTGACAGGCGAGATAATCAATTAACTAGAGGTCAGATATTTGACAGGCAAGATAATCAATTAACTAGAGGTCAGATATTTGACAGGCATGGTAATCAGTTAACTAGAGGTCAGATATTTGATGGGTGAGATAATCAGTTAACTAGAGGTCATGTATTTGACAGGCATGGTAATCAGTTAACTAGAGGTCAGATATTTGACAGGCAAGATAATCAGTTAACTAGAGATCAGATATTTGACAGGCAAGATAATCAGTTAACTAGAGGTCAGATATTTGACAGGCAAGATAATCAGTTAACTAGAGATCAGATATTTGACAGGCATGGTAATCAGTTAACTAGAGGTCAGATATTTGATAGGCAAGATAATCAGTTAACTAGAGGTCAGGTATTTGACAGGCATGGTAATCAGTTAACTAGAGGTCAGATATTTGACGAGTGAGCTAATCAATAAAACAGAGCTCAGATATTTGACAGGCAAGATAATGAATCAAATAGAGCTCAGATATTTGACAGGCGAGATAATCAATCAAATAGAGCTCAGATATTTGACAGGTGAGATAATCAATATTATGGAGCTCAGACGTTAGACAGGCGAGATAATCAATCAAATAGAGGTCAGATGTTTGACAAGCATAGTAGTGATTGAAATAGTAATTCGTTGATGCTGTCAGGTATTTGAAAAAAACATGTAGGTGCACGCATGGACCTGTACACACACACATACACACACACACACACACACACGCGCGCGCGCGCGCGCGCGCGCGCACACACACACACACACATATATATATATAATTTTTATATACATACACACAGAGACACTCTCACACACAGACACAGACACATACACACACTCACAGAGAGAGAGAGAGAGAGAGGGAGAGAGAGAGAGACACACACACACACACACAGATAAAAGCACAGGCATGGTAATCAGTTAACTAGAGGTCAGATATTTGACGAGTGAGCTAATCAATAAAACAGAGCTCAGATATTTGACAGGCAAGATAATGAATCAAATAGAGCTCAGATATTTGACAGGCGAGATAATATCACTCATAGTGAACAGACGTTAAATTAAAGAACGATAAAAGCACACACGAAAACACACACACACACACACACACGCACACACACACGGACACAATCACACACACACACACACACACACAAACACACATACACACGCAAACACACACACACACACATACAAACACAGACACACACACACACACACACACACACACACACACACAAACACAGACACACACACAGACACACACACAGACACACACACACGAACACACACACACAAACACACACACACACAAACACAGACACAGACACACACACACACACGCATGCGCGCACACACACGCACGCGCGCACACACACACATACACAGACACACACAGATACACACAAACACAGACACACACACACACACAAACACACACACACACACACAAACACACACACACACACACAAACACAGACATACACACACACACAAACACACACGAACACACACACACACACACACGCACACACACACCGACACACACACACACACACGAACACACACACACACACAAACACAGACACATACAAACACAGACACACACAGACACACACACACACACAGACACACACAAACACAAACACAAACACACAAACTCACAACCACACACACACACACAGACACACACACACACACGACCTCCCCCCCCCCCCCACACACACACACACAAACACTTGAACATTCTGATTTAACCCTTTCACCATGGCAGATATAGATGGAAAAACAAATTCCAAAATAGCACATAAGCCACACAGACACATCATCATCAGGTGCCCTGCCGCATGGCATTGGCGATCATGGACTTCCATCTGTCTCTATCTCTCGTTGTCCCCAGCATCTCCCCCACCCTCCTCGTCCCCAGCCACTCTGCAAGTCCATCCAGCATTTTCTCCCTGGGTCTACCCGTGCTCTCTTTCCCTCCAGCTTTCCCGTTGTGACCAGGTGCTCCAAATACCCATTCTTCATAAAATGGCCTATAAATGTTGCCTGTCTTTTCCTAATCTTCCTTATGAGTGATCTACTTGTGTTTGCCTCCATCAAGACTGTCTCGTTTGTTTTCTTTGCTGTCCATGGAACTCTCAACATTCTTCTTAGAAACCACATCTCGGCTGCCTCAATCTTGTTCTGGCTTTGTTTGTTGACTGTCCACGCCTCACATCCGTACAACAGTATTGGTTGTATATAACATTCAAGAACTCTCTTCCTGATGTTAATTGACAGGCGTTTGTTGGTAAGAATGCTTTTCATCTTCTTGAATGCTGTTTTGGCTTGGCCGATTCTGCCGGCTATTTCTGATGTGCATCTGCCGTCTGATGAAATGATCGTTCCCAGGTATTTGAATTTATCAACCTGTGTCAAGGTTGTGCCATTTGCTGTTATTTTGCATGAGGGGATTTCATGTTTTTTACTGATCACCATGACTTCAGTCTTTCTGCTGTTTAGTTCCAACCCCTTTCCTTTGCTTTCTATTTCTAGTATATTCACAAGGTTTTGTAGGTCTCTTCCACTTTCTGCAATTAGCACGGTGTCATCTGCGTAGCGAATGTTGTTTATCATTTTCCCTCCAACCTTTAATCCAGGGTCTTCTTCCAGGTTTCTCATGATGTTTTCGCTGTAAAGTGAAAACAGATCTGGTGACAAAACACAACCCTGTCTGACTCCTCTTTTGATATTTTGGAAAGAGCTTGCATCGTTTTCTATTCTCATTACAGCTGTTTGTTCCCAGTACATATTTCTGATTATTCGTAGATCTGTTCCATCAACATTGAGTCTCTCCAGTTGGTTGATCAATTCATCATGTCTTACCCGATCGAAAGCATTGGTGTAGTCAACAAAGCATAAATACAAATCCTTATTCATCTCATTTGACCTATCTATGATAATTCTTAGGACACAGACACAGGCACACACGAACACACACACACACAAACACACACACACACACACACACACATACATACATACACATACACTTACACACACACACACACACACACACAATGCAGAGGCACACACACACATGCACGCAAATGCACAGGCACATACGCAGAGACGCAGAGGCAAACACACACATCCACACACAGACACACAAGCGTGCGCGCGCGCAGACACACTCACACATATCCACACACACATACACAAATAAAAACACACAGCAGCATAGCAACACAGCAAAGCCGAATTTCTTAATCAAAGTGAATTTACTTTTTACATCGCATGTCAAGCAAATATTAACACAAAGACAGTACACAAGAACACTAACATACTCATCAAATGATACTACAGTAAAAAGAGTGGGAAAAACAAAACAGTAGAACACAGGCAAATCGATTATATAAAACACACACACTCTCACACACACACTCACACACACACACTCACACACACACACACACTCACACACACACACACACACACACACACACACACACACACACACACACACACACACAAAGACACTCATAGAGACACACAGATACACACACACATACATGTACAAGCACACAACAGCATACCAATATGTCAAAGCCCATGTTATTAATTAATGTGAATTTATTTTTACATTGCATGTCAAGCAAATTTACAACAAAGATTGTATGCAAACGTCACAAACATACTGATCAAATGATACCGCATTAACAAGAATGAAAAAAATACCAATACAGCAGAACACGAGCAAATCGATGATACAAAACACTCTAAGCCGATGACCATTGTGTTCCATTGGTCCATTCTCTCCTATATCCATTCAGGACCTTGCCAATATCCTGGGTTTTGTACAGTCAGGGAGTCTGCCAGATAATTGCTGAAAGATTTAGGAAGAGCGCATAAGAATTATCCGAGTGCCATGAATCTCTCTTGAACAAACCCCAAACTGTCAACTCTTCGTGTGCACAGGCACTCAGAGCATCAAGCATGCACGTTAAAGATCACTCCCCATCAAAACTGTGTTTAATTCTTCCACTTCCTTAGATCAGCTAAAAAAACACAATGTTGTCTCTACACTCGGTAAGTGTCAATGCAGTTACAACTGAAATGATTAAATATCTTCCAGAAAATTTTTCTTTTTTTCACAATTTCTTTTTCAGAAATGTTTGAGTAGTGAACTCTATCACAAATATGGCAAAATTGTATTGTTTATACCAATATTAAAAGCAGGAAAACCGATAAAAACAGTTACAACCCCATTGTTTCGGCGTCCCATACGAGCAAACTCATGGAAATATTTGTCTTAAATAGACCTATACATTATTGTGATCAACATAACGTTATTCCAGTAAACCAGGCAGGACTTAGAAAAGGGAGATCCGCAGTTGAACACCTGGTTAAACTTACAACTCAGATCAAACAACTGTATTACTCGCAGGCAAAAATCTTTTATCTATTTTCTTTGATGTGAAAAAAGCTTACAGTCAAGTTTGGCATAAAGATTTATTGTACAAGCTGAAATATGTTGGTTTATCTGGCAATATGTATAATTACATTAAGTCATTTTTAGCCAGTAGAACAACTCGGACAAGAGTGGCAGCTAGTTATTCTACTTCACGACGCCTCGACATGGAAATTCCACAAGGTTGAGTGGTAGCACCTATTTTATTCAATATGCTTATACAGGATCTTCCTAAAGCTCTTTCGAATCATGTTTTAGTACAGTATGCTGGTGATATCTGCATTTGGATGAATATCACTTTTAACCAAAAGACAACTAGAGACAGCACAGAATTAGATAATTAAGTTATATCAAATTGATCTTGATAATCTTGGAAACTATATATTAGAAAATGGTCTGTCATTGCCGACAGAAAAAACTAACATGATGCTATTTGATCCTGGTGGTACCTCAAATAACTTGCCTACTTTCAAATTGCTTGGTAAAGCGATATATGACAAACATGTCGTAACATTTCTGGGACTGTATATACCATCGAAATTAAACTGGAATGTCCATTTTGATTACAGTTTAACAAAAGTGAGAAAAACCTTAATTTTTCTAAAGACAATATCCAGATTCCTGCGGAAGGGATACAAACATACTGATTCATCTGTGAACAGCCCTTATAAAGTCTGAAGTATCCTATGCGCAAGACGTGTTTTTCAGTGCACCTAAATATTTATTCAAACAGATTCAAATCTAGGACTACAAAAGTTTTAACATTGCCTAGGTACAACTGTTGTTTAGAATCTGGAAACGTACAAACTTGCTGGAATTCTGCCTCTAAACGACTATGGTGTACTATCAACGGCAACGTTTGCCATGATAACTACTTCATAAACGTATACTCTTGTGAACAAAAATGAAAATCAGGTTTGATAATGACTTTCCAAAACGAGCAAAAATCATTTCATTACAAAGAACAGTTGCAACTTACATATATGACTTGATCAAATAGTCTAACATAAATATCGATGAAATAGCTGAGAAACCAGCGACAACACATATCCCTACATGGGAAATGCTAAAAGCTGCATTTTATCTTGATTATACAGACACTTAATAAGATGGCAA
Organism: Monoplex corrugatus; assembly: GCA_030674185.1. Taxonomy (NCBI): domain Eukaryota; kingdom Metazoa; phylum Mollusca; class Gastropoda; order Littorinimorpha; family Ranellidae; genus Monoplex; species Monoplex corrugatus. Next base: position 76,258,462 of record JAPXFY010000018.1, read on the forward strand.
TCTGAATAATACGCTATCCACAGAGATAGAACACGTAGCTGAAAGGTTACAGTACCCACTTCCATATTTTTACCAATGGATCAGTCATAAAAACTAAGTGCTGGAACAGCATTTTATCTTCCAAAATTTAACATTAAAAAAGAAAGTTTTCATTTGGGAGCAAATCTTCCATATTTACAGCAGAATAAGTCGTTATTATAGAAGCGTTGCATTATCTAGCAAACCTTCACTTTGAATCTTTCAAATTCGTTCTCTTTGTTGCTTCAAATTCTGTGCTATATGCTTTATAGTCTTTTGATACAGAAACAAGTCCTGAGTGAATTAGTGAGGCAAATCGTCTAATACATTATTTAAGGATAAACGGCTCGGAAATCACTATATGCTGGGTGCCTTCTCACGTTGGTCTTTAAGGCAAAGTAGTATTTGATAGAGCAGCTAAGACTGGTGCACACAATTCTGATAATTCTTTAGAATGATAAATTAATACTTCAGTAAAAGAAGCTTGCAACTCGCTATGATTGGCATCATGGATTCCATTTCGTTAATATTTAAATCAAAAGCTTGTGTCACAAAAGATGGGTCAACCTTCATGTTTTAACATTTCAAAATTCATGTTTAGAATTGCAGTATTCCTCCCTTTATCATTTGATATTGATCTTTGCCGTTTATATTCGTATTAAACTAAACGCTTTGAAAAGATGTTTTTAAACATGTCAAATGTATTTGCGGTGAAGAATCCAGTTTGTTTCACCGTTTGTTTTACTGCAAAAATGTTACGGGTTTTTTGTTTTTTTTTTGTTTTGTTTTTGTTTTTGTTCGTTTGTTTTTGTTTTAGGGGTGGTGGTTTTGTTTTGTTTTGTTTTGTTTTTGTTTTTGTTTGTTTTTGTTTTAGGGGTGGTGGTTTTGTTTTGTTTTGTTTTGTTTTTGCCGAAGATGTTTACAGAAGAGAACTATCTTGAAACGCACCATTATGAATCGATCAGGTTTTGTTTGTTAAAATCTTAGAATCACTGGTTGACAGTCCTGTTGATGCGTTACTTCAAGTTTATTTTTGGTGTCGACTTTTCCTTCACGATAGCGACGTTAGGGTTAAGTTTAAGCTCCATTTCTCTGCTCACCCATGTCTCTTTTCTTAACACCTTGCCTTTTTCTTTCACAAATTTTTGTCTCTTACCTGTCTCCCCTCTGCCCCCTTCCCTCACTCTCATCTTCTATGCTTATACTTTTTTTAAATCAAATAACGAACACACACACACACACACACACAACACACACACACACACACACACACACACACACACACACACACACACACACACACACACACACACACACACACACACACACACACACACACACACACACACACACACAAACAAACAAACAAACGCACGAACGCACACAAAAGAAAGCATTAAAAAAAAATAGACCAAAACTGATTAGAGAAAAACTCACAGTAGACCACAAAGTAAAATATAAAAATCAGTTAACTTTTCATAACCCATCGTAGAATGCGGTGGAGTAGACACCAGTAGTTTCAAGGTACCTGTGTGAGGGTAGGCTTCACTCCTCTCCCTTGCTGCTAAGGTTAGTTTCAGTTTCAGTTTCAATTTCAGTTTCTCACGATGACATTTCTGAGCTCAGAACGAATTCCATATACACTAACGTCACAGGTGCCATGTGTATGGTGATCATGGCACACGCCTTAAAAATTAAGCCTGCACATAAACCGATGAGCTGGCCAGGTCCTGAGGTCCTACGTAGACTATGTTTTACCTAGTCTATATTCTATATTGGTATTTTATCAGCCTACCTCTGAAATAGTCTCGGTTACATGTAAATGACGTGTGTATGTGTGTGTCTTACCTTATAAAAAGGGAACATACATATGAAATAAATTAAGGGAACATACATATGAAATAAATAGATAATTAAAGGTCTGCATCAAAACACAACTAGCTATTCTGTATAAACTCGTCCCACATGACAGACCCCCCCCCCCCCCCCCAGTCAATGCCCAAATGCTCAACTGTCTATCAACTAGATGAAGACAATATTTAAGGTTAGGTACCCACTCACAGGTGGGAGGAATTGAAGCCACCCACACAAAGTTTGCCCAAGCAGGGTCAAATGTCTGCATACAAACTGGGAGATGGGACATCAACCCGATCTCAAGATACTACTGAAATGAGGGGATGGAGGGAGAGAGACAGACAGACAGACACACACACACACACACACACACACACACACACACACACACACACACACACACACACACACACACACACACAGAGGGAGACAGAGAGAGATGGGGGAAGAAAATGAAAGAGAGAGAGAGAAAGAGGGAGAGAGACAGACAGGTGGAGAAAGAGAGACAGAGAGAGAGAGAATAGAGAAACAGGAAGCTTCATATTTAATAAAGGAAAAAACTAAACTATAAATGAAAATTCTACAACCATTTTGTAGTGAATCAAGAAATAACAATAAACCATGACAAACTTTACATTCTGACAAATATTTACCAAAATCAAAATCGAAACCACGTGACTTTAAACCTAAACTAATAAAAGCACAGCTGACTTCAAGACTAATCCCAAAACGCGTGCTTCACAAATAAAACTAAAACATAAAATTAGAAATGAAATGAAATAGAAGTAATGCATACGTTTTCACAGCAAATTTCACAGTATGACTGGTTTACATTTAACTATGAACCGAATGGGTCGTGCCACCTGTATGGGGTCACTAGAATGCACATCAGGCACAAACACACATGCATCCCCCAGACGCAAGTGTACTGCTGTCTTCAACTTGGACATCTGCTCGGCCTGAGTTTCTGTGTTGGACTCAGGGAAAATGATTGATGTCTCTACAAACTCCAGTCTCTGCCAGTGCCTCATGAAAACTA
>JAPXFY010000018.1:76261472-76268972 GCA_030674185.1 Monoplex corrugatus
ACTATAAATATTCTCCCGCACAGGTCTCTATGCGCACTGCGGGCCCCAGTAGCTCAGTTGGTTTGAGCGTCCGATTCACATGCTAATGGTTGTGGGTTCGAATCCTGGGGTGCACTACATTAAAACTGGCCTTCTCACTGTCCCATCTTCACATCATTGTTGCGTCCTGATGGTGTCACTATAGGATTAGATAGGTCCCATTTCTTCCACTTCCCTGGATTATCCCTGTCGGCCATATCAGTTGAGGTGAGTACCGACGTAAAAACTGAACCAAATCAATCAATCTGTATGTGCAGCCTTTCTGAACATCTCAACTCTTCTTCAGTATCCCGCTTTTATCAAAGCCCTGTGGCGATGGGGAAGTCACAAAACAACAGGTGGAGGTTCCCACTGAGTTGTAGTTCCAATCCTGCACGTAGGCGGTCTGGAGATAAGAGCCACTCTCTCTCAGACCCCAGGACAACAGAGGAGTTCGACTTTTCCGCAGGTGACTGAGCAGCCCTGTTTAGGACAGCACTGCCCATCCTTACACGAGGGAGGAGACTAGAAAATGTGTCTTGAACATTGCTTGTCCCATTGCTCACTGGCCAGTTTACCGCGACTGGCTGTGTTACCCCTCCTGCGGTCGAAACACAAAGAAAAGTAAAAAGATATCTTCAGAACATGGAACGTCCGAACACTTATGGACAGGGAAACCTCAACAAGACCTGAGAGGAGAACAGCCGTCATCATAAAAGAACTGTCACTCTACAGCATCGTTATCACTGCACTCAGCGAAACAAGACTGGCAGATGAAGGATCTGTTGCTGAGTCTAAAGGTGGCTACACTTTCTTCCAGAAAGGCAAAGCCCAAGATGAAGAAAGAATCCATGGGACAGGACTGGCAATCATGTCATTGATTGTCAAACAGCTACCAGACCTCCCTACCGCCATCAACAAACGACTGATGAAGCTACGCTGTCCACTGAATGCCTCCACGTGTGTCACGGTCATCAGTGCGTATGGCCCAACACTGACCAGCATGATGAAGTGAAGGAAACTTTTTACGACGACCTGAACAATCATGTGAAGGCTGTATCCCCTGGACATACGTCCATACTATTAGTGGATCGTTTGTTGATGGCGGTAGGGAGGTCTGGTAGCTGTTTGACAATCATACTTTTGGCATCTCTGACACTGCTCTCTCCTGGTTCACTTCATATCTATCAAACAGAAAACAAATTGTTCTCATTAATGGCACTTACTCTCAACCTGCATACCTGACCTGTGGTGTTCCTCAAGGATCTGTCCTTGGCCCTGTTCTTTTCACTCTTTGCACCTCCCCCCTGTCCACCATCATCAACTCCCACTCTATAAAACACCACTTCTATGCTGATGACACCCAACTTCAAGATAGTGACTCACCTGACAATATACAGCGCCTCTTGACTCGCACCACTGAGTGTTACTCGGACATTAAGAACTGGATGACATACAATAAACTTCAGCTTAATGATGACAAGACAGAAGCTATCCTCATTGGCACCCGTCAGAAACTTTCTCAGCTGCCTCCTCTTTCTCTCCCATTATGTAACACATCAGTCCCAATTTCTGATTCAACTAAAAACCTTGGTGTCTGCATTGACTCTACCCTCTCCATGAACAACTTTGTTTCTCAAACTGCCAGATCTTGCTACTATCACCTCCATCGTATAAGCCTGATCAGGAAGTATCTCTCTTTCGAAACAACTGCAAAACTCGTTCTCTCCTTCATAATGTCTCGCATTGACTATTGCAATTCACTCTTGTCTAGTCTTCCTGCCTCCACCATTCACATTCTACAGTGCATTCAAAACAATGCTGCACGCCTTGTACTAAAAAAGAAAAAAGCTGACCACATATCTCCTCTCCTGGCACAACTTCACTGGCTCCCTGTATCAAAGCGCATACAGTACAAACTAGAAACCATGTGCTACAAAAGCCTCAATAACGCAGCCCCCGATTACCTGTCAAGCCTACTTGAGATCTATGTTCCCTCACGTACCCTCCGCTGTGCCTCCGATCCTCTGACTTTTCGCTTTCCACGCCTAAGCTCAATACCTACGGTCCACGAGCCTTCTCTGTTTCTGGTCCACTCTCCTGGAACAAACTTCCTCTCTCAGTCCGTCAGCAACCTACTTTTGTCTCCTTCAAGTCCGCTCTCAAAACTCACCTTTTCTCCTCTGCAGCCTGTCAGGGGAATCACATTGTAATATATAATTGTATATAATATGCTCTCTATAATTTTCCATTGCTTTTATTCTTTCTTCCCATTTATAGCCGTGTGCGTGCGTGCGTGTGTGTGTGTGTGTGTGTGTGTGTGTGTGTGTGTGTGTGTGTGTGTGTGTGTGTGTGCATGCGTGCGTGTGTGTGCGTGCGTGCGTTTGTGTCTGTTTCAGCGCTTAGATTTGATTTTATCAAGATTTGTAACTATATAAATAAAATATTGTATTACATTGTATTGTATTGTATTGTATTGTATTGTATCTGAACAATCATGTGAAGTCTGTACTCCCTGGACATACGCTCATACTATTAGTGGACCTGAACAATCATGTGAAGTCTGTACTCCCTGGACATACGCTCATACTATTAGTGGACCTGAACAATCATGTGAAGGCTGTACTCCCTGGACATACGCTCATACTATTAGTGGACCTGAACAATCATGTGAAGTCTGTACTCCCTGGACATACGCTCATACTATTAGTGGACCTGAACAATCATGTGAAGGCTGTACTCCCTGGACATACACTCATACTATTAGTGGACCTGAACAATCATGTGAAGGCTGAATCCCCTGGACATACGCTCATACTATTAGTGGACCTGAACAATCATGTGAAGGCTGAATCCCCTGGACATACGCTCATACTATTAGTGGACCTGAACAATCATGTGAAGGCTGTACTCCCTGGACATACGCTCAAACTATTAGTGGACCTGAACAATCATGTGAAGGCTGTACTCCCTGGACATACGCTCATACTATTAGTGGACCTGAACAATCATGTGAAGGCTGTACTCCCTGGACATACGCTTATACTATTAGTGGACCTGGACAATCATGTGAAGGCTGTACTCCCTGGACATACGCTCATACTATTAGTGGACCTGAACAATCATGTGAAGGCTGTACTCCCTGGACATACGCTCATACTATTAGTGGACCTGAACAATCATGTGAAGGCTGAATCCCCTGGACATACGCTCATACTATTAGTGGACCTGAACAATAACGTGAAGGCTGTACTCCCTGGACATACGCTCATACTATTAGTGGATCTGAACAGTCATGTGAAGGCTGAATCCCCTGGACATACGTTCATACTATTAGTGGATCTGAACAATCATGTGAAGGCTGTACTCCCTGGACATACACTCATACTATTAGTGGACCTGAACAATCATGTGATGGCTGTACTCCCTGGTGATATGCTCATACTACTGGTCGACTTCAACACGAGAGTCGGCACTGACTACAGAAACTGGAAGGGCGTACAGGGACCACATGGTACAGGAAACATGAACTCCAATGGCCTGCTGATCCTGAGCCTCTGTGCAGAGAATGACTTGACAATCATCAACACCCTGCTTAGGCAAACTGACAAGTACAAATCAACTTGGATGCATCCAGGGTCCAAACAGTAGGACTTGACTGACTATGTTATCTGCCGCAGACATGATGCTAGAGACTTCAGAACGATCATGGCCATGCAAGGAGCAGAATACTGGACCAACCATTGTCTTTTCAGGTCAGTCGTCAAGCTCTACATCGTCCCCAGCCATTAGAAGGAATCTAAGTTCGTCCGGTCATCATTCAACATTGCCAAGCGTAAACAGCCAAGCCACTGAGACCACCTTGTGAGCAGCCTGGATGACAAGCTTACCCCCCATGGACCACTGTCTGGAAGTCCGACTCAGCAATGGGACCAGCTCAGCACGTCGGTGAAAGAGGCAGCCCAGTCTACAGTCAGCCCAAAGAAGAGAGTGCACCATGAATGGTTGCATGAGAATGATGAAGCCATCACCCAATTCCTGGATGAGAAGCAGAAGGTGTTCATAGTCTGGCAGAATAACATGTTGTCCACCTCTAAGCAAGACTGCTTCAAGCACCTCCAACGACGTGCCCAAGCCGCCCTACGCCGCATGCAGGACGAGTGGTGGAAGAAGAAGGCAGATGAAGTCCAGTTGTATGCTGACACTAAGAACTCGAGGATGTTCTTCAGCGCCATGAAGGCAGTGTATGGACCATCTCGACCAAGCACCACCCCTCTCCTGTCAACGAACGATACGCTACTGAAGGAGAGGAAAGCCATAAATGAAAGATGGATGGAACACTTTAGCACACTTCTCAACAGAACGTCCACTGTCAGCAACGAAGTCCTGGACCAAGTCCCTCAGAGACCCATACTAGACCGCCTCAACCTACCTCCTAGCCTAGAAGAAATTCAGAAAGCCATCAAGCAAACCAGCTCAGGAAAAGCCCCTGGCAAGGACGGGATCCTTGCAGAAATCTATAAGATACCGAGCCAGAGGATGTTGACACCTTCCACGTTCTCCTCTGCAGCATATTGGGGGATGAAGACATTCCCCTAGGAGTTCAAGGATGCCACAATTGTCTCCCTCTGCAGAAACGCTTTTGATATTCTGGAAAGAGCATATATCATTTCCTATTTTCATTGCTGCTGTTTGTTCCCAATACATATCTCTGATTATTCTTAGATCTTTTCCATCCATATTGAGCCTTTCTAGTTGGTTGGTCAATTCTTTGTGTCTTACCAGATCAAAAGCCTTGGTATAATCAACAAAACATAAGTATAAATCCTTATTCAACTCGACTGACCTCTCTATGATAGTTCTTAGGATGTATATGGCGTTAATAGTTCCTTTCCCTTCGACAAATCCACACTGTTCTTCTGCTATTTCTCCTTTGATTCTTTTCATTGTCCTCATCAAGTCCTGGACCAAGTCATCAACTCTCTGTCCAATTACAATATGACACAACATATTTCTGAACCAACCCATCAAAAAGGTCACATTCTTGACTGGATCATTTCTCGTGATCACCACAATTCAGCTACTGACAACTGCCTGGTTCTTTCTACCCGCCTAACTTCAGCCCTTCCATCTGACCACTCTGCAATTCTCTGTTCTCTTGACATTTCTCCTCCTTCCCGTACCACGTGCACAGTGACTCGACGCAATCTCAAATCTATTGACCTCTCCACATTTTCATCTGATGCCTCCCGCCTCCTTTCTGTAAAGTCACATAACCTTGCCGATGAATTCTATACTACTCTCCACTATCTTCTGGACACTCATGCTCCAGCCACAACCCGTCTTTTACCTGACCACCCCCCTACCCCCTGGCTCACTCATGAGATTGCCTGTGCAAAACGTGCCCGCCGCAGAGCAGAGCGCCGCTGGCGCAAATCAAACTCATTGTATATAGGCAACTTTTCCAAGCCTCTAAAACAAAAGTATCCACCCTCATTGCATCTGCAAAAACAAGCTATTTCCAAACCAAAATCCTGAATGCCTCTTCTTCAAGAGAACTCTTTACAACCATGAATCATCTCCTTGGCACACGAAAAGATTTACCTCTCCCAACAAAACACACAAATGAAGAACTCCCATCTGTATTCTCCAAGTATTTCACCACCAAAATACAAACTCTTCGTGACAGGCTTGACAGGACACCCTGTCAACCATACCCACCTGACCCTTCCTTCTCTGGCACACCTCTTACTACTTTTACCCCAGTCTCACAAGAAGAAATTCTCAACACAGTCAGATCCATGTCGTTCAAAACCTGCGAACTGGATCCTCTTCCAGGTTCTCTCTACTCTGACTGTCTCCCTACTCTCCTCCCATTCATCACTGACATCATCAACACTTCTCTTCAAACTGGAGCTGTCCCAGATTCTTTCAAGTCTGCTATTGTTCACCCTCTCCTCAAGAAATACAATTTAGACCCAAATGAACTGAAAAATTACCGGCCTATCTCTAATATCTCTTTCTTGTCAAAACTCATCGAAAAAGTTGTCCTCAACCAGCTGAACTCTCACCTGTCTGCCAACAATCCTTTCCAGTCAGCCTACCGCCAGTGCCATAGCACTGAAACTGCCCTGCTACACATTCTCAACAATCTCCTCCTTGCAACTGATACTGGCAAAGTCTCTCTCCTCACACTCCTTGATCTGTCTGCAGCCTTCGATACCATTGACCATGGTATTCTCCTTTGTAGACTTCATCATACTTTTGACATCTCTGACATTGCTCTCTCCTGGTTCACTTCATATCTATCAAACAGAAAACAAACTGTGTGGTGTTGCACAAGGATCTGTCCTTGGCCCTGTTCTTTTCACTCTTTACACCTCCCCCCCTGTCCAACATCATCAACTCCCACTCTATAAAACACCACTTCTATGCTGATGACACACAACTTCTAGACAGTGACACACCAGACAATATTTAGCGCCTCTTGACTCGCACCACTGAGTGTTACTCGGACATTAAGAACAAACTTCTGCTTAATGACGACAAGACAGAAGCTATCCTCATTGGCACCCGTCAGAAACTTTCTCAGCTGCCTCCTCTTTCTCTCCCATTTTGTATCACATCAGTCCCAATTTCTGATTCAACTAAAAACCTTGGTGTCTGCATTGACTCTACCCTCTCCATGAACAACTTTGTTTCTCAAACTGCCAGATCTTGCTACTATCACCTCCATCGTATAAGCCTGATCAGGAAGTATCTCTCTGTGGAAACAACTGCAAAACTCGTTCTCTCCTTCATAATGTCTCGCATTGACTATTGCAATTCACTCCTGTCTGGTCTTCCTGCCTCCACCATTCACATCCTGCAGCGCATTCAAAACAATGCTGCACGCCTTGTACTAAAAAAGAAAAAAGCTGACCACATATCTCCTCTCCTGGCACAACTTCACTGGCTCCCTGTATCAAAGCGCATACAGTACAAACTAGACACCATGTGCTACAAAAGCCTCAATAACGTAGCCCCTGATTACCTGTCAAGCCTACTTGAGATCTATGTTCCCTCACGTACCCTCCGTTCTGCCTCCGATCCTCTGACTTTTCGCTTTCCACACACTAAGCTCAATACCTATGGTCCACGAGCCTTCTGTTTCTGGTCCACTTTCCTGGAACAAACTTCCTCTCTCAGTCCGTCAGCAACCTACCTTTGTCTCCTTCAAGTCCGCTCTCAAAACTCACCTTTTCTCCTCTGCATAAAATCCTGACCTCACTCAATCCCCTCTGCAGCCTGTCTCCACTCGGAGGGGAATCACATTGTAATATATAATTATATATAATATGCTCTCTATAATTTTCCATTGCTTTTATTCATTCTCCCCATTTATAGCCGTGTGCGTGTGCGTGTGCGTGTTGTGTGTGTGTGTGTGTGTGTGTGTGTGTGTGTGTGTGTGTGCGTGCGTGCGTTCGTGCGTGCGTGCGTGTG
>JAPXFY010000018.1:76273972-76331472 GCA_030674185.1 Monoplex corrugatus
ACAGTGTAGACATAACAACGTACATACACAGTGTAGACATAACAACGTACATACACAGTGTAAACATAACAACGTACATGCACAGTGTAGACATAACAACGTACATACACAGTGTAGACATAACAACGTACATACACAGTGTAGACATAACAACGTACATACACAGTGTAGACATAACAACGTACATACACAGTGTAGACATAACAACGTACATACACAGTGTAGACATAACAACGTACATACACAGTATAGACATAACAACGTACATACACAGTGTAAACATAACAACGTACATGCACAGTGTAGACATAACAACGTACATACACAGTGTAGACATAACAACGTACATACACAGTGTAGACATAACAACGTACATACACAGTGTAGACATAACAACGTACATACACAGTGTAGACATAACAACGTACATACACAGTGTAAACATAACAACGTACATACACAGTGTAGACATAACAACGTATATACACAGTGTAAACATAACAACGTACATATACAGTGTAGACATAACAACGTACATACACAGTGTAGACATAACAACGTACATACACAGTGTAGACATAACAACGTACATACACAGTATAGACATAACAACGTACATACACAGTGTAGACATAACAACGTACATACACAGTGTAAACATAACAACGTACATACACAGTGTAGACATAACAACGTACATACACAGTGTAAACATAACAACGTACATACACAGTGTAGACATAACAACGTATATACACAGTGTAAACATAACAACGTACATACACAGTGTAGACATAACAACGTACACAGTGTAAACATAACAACGTACATGCACAGTGTAGACATAACAACGTACATACACAGTGTAGACATAACAACGTACATACACAGTGTAGACATAACAACGTACATACACAGTGTAAACATAACAACGTACATACACAGTATAGACATAACAACGTACATACACAGTGTAGACATAACAACGTACATACACAGTGTAGACATAACAACGTACATACACAGTGTAGACATAACAACGTACACAGTGTAGACATAACAACGTACATACACAGTGTAGACATAACAACATACATACACAGTGTAGACATAACAACGTACATACACAGTGTAGACATAACAACGTACATACACAGTGTAAACATAACAACGTACATGCACAGTGTAGACATAACAACGTACATACACAGTGTAGACATAACAACGTACATACACAGTGTAGACATAACAACGTACATACACAGTGTAGACATAACAGAGAACTCTAAACTGAATGAACGGTTGATGTTTATGGAAAGTAAGGTTGATGATCTGGAGGGGCGTTCCAAGAGAAATAACTTGATTTTCTATGGTGTGCCTAGGAGAGAGGGAGAGACGAGAGATGAGTGTGAGAATGCTGTAAAGGAAATACTAACTGATCTGGATCTGCCACGCTCTGTGGAATTTGATAGACTCCATAGATTAAGTAGCAAGCCTTACTCACCAATTATTGGTAGATGCACATTTTACAAAGACAAGGAAGGTATTATGAAAGCCAAAAAGAACCTGAAAGATAGCACCATTTTCATCGGCCAGGACTTTACTGAAAGAGTTCGTGATGTTCGCAAGAAACTGGGGCCGTATCTAAAGGCAACTAGAGACAGTGGTAAAAGGCTTACCATGGTGTTTGATCACCTGCTCATTGAAGGGAAGAAGTTCTTTCTCAATGACGAAGATCAGCTGCAGGAAATAAAATAGTGGTATGGCCGGCCTCTAAGAAAGAAATGTATACAGTCAACCTCTGATAATTCGTACCCAGGGTAATTTTTTAAGAGGGGTTATTCCTTGCCCATAACACCACCTTCTAATCCTATAACTGCACGTGCCGAGATAGATGTATCTAGGATGGAGTGTGAAACTCGTAATTTGGCGTCAGCAGTTAAGCCTGGAAAGCGTGCGCTGTATTCTGGTTGTGAGAGGGAGAGTGGGGAAAATATGAATGACAGTGGTGGTGTCCAGAATGGGAGTGTGAATGAAAGTGAGAATAGAGGTAGGGGGTCTGTGTGTGAGGGTGGAGGTGAGGGTGAGGGTGAATGTAGTATTAACAATAAGAGTATGCCTGGCAAGGGTGATAAATTAAAAAGTAATGTCGGTTCTGTTTCTTTCTTCACTGGAATGTAGAAGGTCTTTTGTACAAACTGACAGATACAGATATTTTATCATATGTTTGCTCCTTTGATTTTGTTTGTCTGGTCGAAACATTTATGGAAAATGTAGACACAAGTGTGTTTCCTTCTCATGCAGTTTTTTGTAAACCTGCATTAAAGCTTTCAAAGCAAGGAAGGAGATCGGGTGGGGTGATATGTTTGATTAGAAAGGAGTTGATTCCTTTTGTTTCTGAACTCACATGTGACCATGACAATATTCTTTGTTTTCTTTTTGATAAAACTCTTTTTGGTTTTGAAAAAGGTGTTCTTTATATTTGTGTATATGTTCCTCCTATCAATTCTCCATATTATTTAACAAATGAAGTTGAAAATGGAATTATATATCTTGAAGATGCTGTGGCTGACAAAGTGCTGGCTGACGAAAATGTAAATATTATTCTGTGTGGAGATTTGAATGGCAGAACAGCAGATCTATGTCCAGTTACTGATGATGATTATGACATTTCTGTTTTTAGAAATGATCACGATGATGTAAATATTACAAGAAAATCAGAAGATTGAGTTCTGAATGCATTTGGAAAATTGATTTTGGATTTCTGTGGCGCTTTTCGACTGTTGATTATGAATGGTGTATGTAATGGTGACCCTTATGGTCGTTTCACATACATATCAGATAATGGAAATAGCGTCAATGACTATTTTTTTAGTCTCAGAAGATCTTTTTTCTACTATTCAAGATTGCTGTCTTTTTACTGTTTCAGAGCGGATTAAATCTGACCACCAACCTTTAGAATATTGTTTTGATGTAGATAGTAATGTCATAGGCAAAAAACACAATGAAACAAACAACAAACAAATGTTTATTGAGAAATTTGTTTGGAATGATGTGTATGCGCAACAATATTTTGACAACATGCTTTCTATAGAGACCAGAGAGAGAATCAGCTATGCTGAAAACCTGATAGATGAGGATATAAACAGTGCATTACTTGAATTTGTTGATTGTGTACAGCAACAGGCTAACTGTATGAAAAAGAAAATCTATATGAATAAAAGACGCTCTGAAGAATGGTTTGATATGGAATGCAAAACTGCTAAACGTAATGTCAGAAAGCTTCTCAGGGTGTTCTATAAGTCAAAAGATAAGAAGACAGATGGCTGTAGGTACTGTAAAGCTAGAAGAGATACAAAAACTTATTACTAAGAAAGAAAAAAGAGTATAATAATGCCATGTTAGAAAAATTGAACTCGTCTGTCAATGATCAGAAAGAATTCTGGCAAAACATGAATAAGATATGTAGGAAAAGAGTGTATCAGTCTAATGATATTGTAGTCAATGATTGGTTTAGCCATTTCAAAAGTGTACTTGAGAAACGTTCTATTGACAGCAATGATGACCCTTTACCAGAGATAAATAATGATTCTGATAGTGCTGCTGATAATCTTACGGAAGAAGCTCAGCATTCCTCACGTGTGAATGGAGAAAGTGTTTCTGATGATTGTTTTTTGAACTCTCCTATTTCAAAGGAAGAAGTTTTGTTCTCAATAAGAAAACTAAAGAACGGTAAGTCGTCTGGACCAGATGGTATTATTGGTGAACTTTTAAAAAATGCTGGTGATGATGTAATTGATTTTTGGTTAAAATATTTCAATAAGCTGTTTGACACTGGACAATATCCTGACAATTGGAAAGAATCTATAATCATTCCACTTTTTAAAAAGGGAGGTGTAAATGATCCGAATAACTATAGAGGAATATCACTAACAGATATTAGTAGTAAGATGTACGGTTCAATAATTAATGCCAGACTACAAAAATGGATTAATATAAATAACATTACTGGTGAACATCAAGCTGGTTTTAAAGAAAAGTATTCAACAGTAGATCATATATTTACTTTGCTGGCAATGATTCAGAAACAGTTCTCATTGAATAGAAAATTGTATGTAGCATTTATAGATTTTGAAAAAGCCTTTGATACTGTTTCAAGGAATCTATTATGGCCTGTCTTACTGAAGAATGATATCCAGGGGAAAATATACAGATGTATTAAAAGTACGTATGATGTAGTGAAAGCCAGAGTAAGATGTGGTACAGAATTTACGGGGTATATAGACTGTATTAAGGGGACGTTTGTAGTCCCATACTTTTTTCTCTATTTATCAATGAGCTTGCTTTGGAGGTAATCAATAACGGTAGACATGGGGCACACTTAAATGTTGATTTTGTTGAACTGTTTATTTTGTTGTTTGCCGATGACATAATTTTGTTATCAGAAACTGTCATTGGGCTGCAGAACCAGTTGAATAACCTTTGTAAAGCTGCTTGTCGACTGCAACTTAAAGTTAACATGAATAAAAGTAATATTGTGGTTTTTAGAAAAGGTGGATTTTTGTCTAGTAGTGAGAAATGGGTTTACAATGGTAAGGAGATGAGTGTTGTTAACACATATAAATATCTCGGTTTGTATTTTTCTACAAAACTTAGTTTTAGTCATACTTGTCGGGATTTAGCAAGGAAAGGGAAACAGGCTACTATTATTATCCTTAGTAAATTATATCGATTAAATTGTAATTCTCTTAAATTGTTTTTGAAGTTATTTGATAAACAAGTTCAACCGATACTGTTATATGGTGCTGAAATTTGGGGGTTGGATGGAGTATCATCGGAAATTGAAAGAGTACATTTGTACATGCTGAAAAAATGTTTAGGGGTAAGCATTAAAACACCAAACGATCTTGTTTATGGAGAATTAGGTCGATTTCCTTTGACAGTTAGTGCCTGTGTATGTTGTGTTAGATATTGGTTAAAATTAATTAGTATGGATGAGTACAGATTACCATATAAGGCCTACAAAATGCTTTTGAATCTATCAAATAGAGGGAAAATAAACTGGGTATCAAAAGTACGTGATATTTTGAGTGTACATGGATTTCAGTATGTTTGGGAAAATCAAGGTGTTGGTTGTACTCGTGCCTTTCTAAGTGAATTTAAACAGAGACTCGTTGATTGTAGATGGCAGAAATGGAATGAGCATATAAACAATAGTGATAGGTTTAGTCAATATCGAAAATTTAAGACAATATATGGTCTTGAGTCATATCTTCTTCTAGATTTGAATAGATTTATACGATATGTGGTAACTCAATTTAGATTTGGAATGTCTAGTTTATATAATCATCAATTAAGGTATAAAAGAATTGATTTGAATGACCTAGATTGTCCAATGTGTAAACTTGTTTTGGAAAACGATGTCCATTTTGTATTACAGTGCCCTGCTTTTGATGATTTAAGGCAAAGTCTGATCCCATCAAAATATTGTAACAAACCGTGTGACTTTTCTCTGACATTGTTACTTGCATCAAAAAATGAACTCGTAATGAAGAACTTTGCCATTTTTCTATTTAAAGCACTCAACAGAAGGGAAATAGCACTATCATAATACATATCAGAGACATTGTATTTGATCAAAATTATTCTATTTGTTTCATTTTACACATTGTAAATCTATGATATGAACCAATAATTCTGATAATGTTATAAATATATTGGTTACACGGTATTGCTTACACGATTAATGTGAGATTGTAAGGTCGAGATGACAATTATAAACACTTTTCTTGAAACTGAGTGTATAGAAATTATATTGACTGCTGTTCTTTGTATGTTCACACCCCTTCAAAAAGGGGCTATGGCTTTATATTGAATAAAATTCGTGATTCTCTCTCTTTCTCTCTCTCTCTCTCTCTCTCTCTCTCTCTCTCTCTCTCTCTCTCTCTCTCTCTCTATATATATATATATATATATATATATATATAGTTACTTTTTATTGTTTATTGGCAAACCATGTTTGAAATTCTTCTGAAATATTTCGAGCTTTTCGCTCATCATCAGAGGTCTGGAAAAGGAGAAAATAACACAAATATTATCAAACCAAGTAACAGAAATCAGCATTAAACACGAACAACATTAGAATGTGAACCGATATTACAAAAAATGATCACAGCTTTATTGTCAGCTGTCGGCTTCGATAGTCATCTCTGGTGTTGATCGTAGGTCACAATTCTCTTATATGCAATGCTTCAAGCATCATCGAAAATGTTTCTCCCCGGGTTGTTGCGTCTAATATCGTGACATCATTCACGTCCATCGTCTTCACTCCACATTGGTCCATATGTGTCTTTTTATCGGCCCACTGTTTTTGATGTGCTCTCTGAAGCGAGATTGCAAATGTCGGTTGGTTTGGCCGACATAGCACGCGTTACAGCGCGGACAGTTGATTTTACGAGACAACTCCACTTCTCAAGCACTTCTCCACCGGTGGCTTTAGCGACGGAAGGACGGTTTTCAATTTTCTAATCATCACAATCTTAATTGAGGCATCTAGTCGATGAAGTGAACGAGCATAATCCTCCGTTACCTTTCCTCTATACTGCAGCCTCATAGGTATCGTATCTTTCACCGTTTTATCCTTTTGCACACTCTCCTTATCCTTGGGACACATTAGTTCTGATAAGGCTTTTTCAATGATTGGGTCATGAAATATACATACATATCTATACGTATATTTATTCATTTATTTACGTAATTATTTCTCTATTCATTTATTTTTTGTATGTGTGTATCACTCAGTGGTCGTGGGGTCAGCCATCAGACAGGGCATGGGTTCTATATTATTCAGTAGACTGGCTGGTTGTGTTGATGGAACCCTGGATTTCAGATTTGATGTATCTTCACTCTAGAGATTTGACTCACACACACACACACACACACACACACACACACACACACACACACACACACACACGAACACGTACATACAAACGCACGCACACACGCACTCACACATACACAACACACATGAACACTCACAAAGATACAAACACACACACACACACACACACAGAGACGCACGCACAAATACACACACACGCTCTCTCTCTCTCTCTGTCACACACACACACACACACACACACACACACACACACACACACACACACACACACACACACACACACACACACAAATTTACACGCACAACCTGTATACAGGATGCGTCCGAGTTCACCGATGTAAAGCTGAAAGCTGTCTGTTTTTGTTTTATTGAAGACGTGTTCAATGTTTGAGTTTTTCTAGTTCGTAAAGAAAAGCAGAGAAAGAAAGAATAATGAAAAGACTGTAAAAGTGAGACTAGACAGTCTGCAGTATGTTAGAGTGACGACTGTCATGTGTGAACCAGTCCATCACACAGTGACGACTGTCATGTGTGAACCAGTCCATCATACAGTGACGACTGTCATGTGTGAACCAGTCCATCACACAGTGACCACTGTCATGTGTGAACCAGTCCATCACGTAGTGACAACTGTCAAGTGTGAACCAGTCCATCACACGGAGATGACTGTCATGTGTGAACCAGTCCATCACACAGTGACGACTGTCATGTGTGAACCAGTCCATCACACAGTGACGACTGTCATGTGTGAACCAGTCCATCACACAGTGACCACTGTCATGTGTGAACCAGTCCATCACGTAGTGACGACTGTCAAGTGTGAACCAGTCCATCACACGGAGATGACTGTCACGTGTGAACCAGTCCATCACACAGAGATGACAGTCATGTATGAACCATTGAATCATGCAATGACAAACTGTCATATGTGAACCAGTCCCTGACACAAAGGCGACTGCCATGCATGAATCAGTCCATTACACAGTGACGACTGTCATGTGTGAACCAATCCATCACAGTGATGACTGCCATGTGTGAACCAGTCCATCATGTAGTGACGATTGTCATGTATGAATCAGTCCATCACACGGGGACGACTGTCATATGTGAACCAATCCATCACACAGTGACGACTGTCATGTGTGAACCGGTCCATCACGTAGTAAGGACTGTCATAATTATATGAACAAGTCATTCACAAAATGAGTACTGTTTTGTATGAACCAGTTGATCACACAGTCTGTTAACTGCCAAGCAAATCAGCGTGAGATTCCAGCCATTTTAACAATTTTGCTTCGTTCAATTTCCTCCGTTTTTCTGCCAAAGTATTGAAAGTATACACAAAGGGATTAAGAGCTGAGTTTAAGGGGAGTACAAAGATGGCCAAGGCCACATTCACTTCTCCAGGGATTGGAACACCAGCTGTGGACAACATTCCACACAGTCCAATCGGAAACCAGCACATGAAGTCTGTTACAGCCACACTGATCAACTTACGTGCTATAGTCATGTCACGTGACACCCTGGTTGTGTCCGTTTTCAAGATGTTCTGCTGTACTGACCAGTAGATAAAAGCTTGGCCTGCAGAGATCAACAAAAACAGAACAAAATTGAAGATGATTAAAATACTAAAGGAATACATTCTTCCTTTGAAGTTTCGTCTCGTGACTGGCAGGGGAATACAGATACCTGTCTGACTGTAAAACTCCCAGTGTGATGTCACAGGAAGTAAAGGCAACATGGCAAGAAGCCAACCAACCAACGAACTCAGAAGACAAGCCACTGCTGCTGATGTTCTGTTGAATCGCAAAGAACTGAATGGAAAGCCAAGGACAATGAAGCGATCTAGCGTGATAAGCCAAATAATCAGAGCTGATACTTCACTAGACAAGACAGACAGAAACCCTGCCACCTTACAGGCCACACTATTCATCCAAGACTCATCGTAGTAGAGATATATTCCACGGAACTGTTCATCAGCCACTCCAATGATGACAACGTAGACACCCATCAGAAAATCAGACATAGTCAGGTTGGTGACAAACACACTAAAACCACTTAAAGAGGTCCTCTTCTGTGCACATAAACGTATAACAAAAGAGAAGACGTTTCCAGTCACTGACAGGCAGCTGACCAGCCAGAGAAACCATCGATACACTCCTGATTGAAGCAAATCTTCACAAGATGAAATTTCGTCCTTTGGGGCGTAGCATGAAATATCATCAAAATACTGTGGGAGTATTTCTTTACAACATAGTTTATAGTTGCCTGATGTAATTGCTTGCAGATGAGAAAGATCCTTGAATATGTCAGATGGAAACGTTTTCACCGGACTCTCATCCATATGCAGAAGAGCTAAGTGTGGTGTGGAGTGGAAACCAGTGCTAATAGTATGAATGTCAGTACAAGTTAAATTCAGTTCCTGCAATCGCGAAAACTGTGCCAAGGTTTTCGCGTCAAACACTGTTAGTGTAGTATGTGACAAATCTATCATAGTTAGAGCAGTTTGCAATGTGACAGATAAGGGATCAGAATTGAGTGAAGTGATGGGATTTTTGGACAGTAAAAGCGTTCGTAGATTTTGTAAATCAACAAAATAACTCAAGTTCACGTATTGTAGCTTGTTGCCAGTGAGGTCAAGAACTCTAAGGTTGAGTAATTTCATATTGGACAGCTGAGTCAAGGAACAGTTGGCAAAAATTAAATGAATAAGATATACATTGTTAATCACTTGAGACAGATTCATACCAGATCCTGTGGCATCCAAAAAGCGAAGTTCAGGGAAGAGTGAGGCAAAGAATGGCTGAAAACAAAGGAACGTAAGACCTTGACACAGACATTCCACAGGACAGGTCACATTACATGCCAATTCATCATCATGAAGTGGACAGTGAGGCCAGCCATCACACAGGTGGTCACCATGTAAACATACTGTGGAAGCTCTGCATCTAAAGAATCCTGGACATAGCATGTCCTCACATGTCTCTTCGTCCTCGTGATCAATACAATCGTACATTCCATTGCATCGTGTGTAGACAGGCAGACAGTCGTTGTACATGCCAGGACAACGATAGTGGGTGTCAGGACAGGACTCATTGAATTTCATTGGGGTTGAAACAAAAGCTCGGATACCATTAAAGTTGACGAGAACAGGTGATAGGAAATGCGTATGTTGAGGGCTTTCAGGTATAAACTGGCCACAGCTTATTTCATCCGATTTATCCAGACAATGGAACACCCGGTCACATACCTCACCATAAGACACACACTGACCATTACTGCAGGTAAACATGTTGACAACACATGGAAAATGTTTACAGAAAGATTCGTCATTTTTTTCTGGGCAATCAGGAATGAAGTCACATATCAGGGTGTATGATACTGTAGTGACTGTAGTGACTTCATCATCACATGTAAACATAGGGACTGAAGAGTCACTTTTGTCTTTGGCATCAAGCACATGTGATAAACGACGCTCATAAGTACAGTGAGATGTATGGCCACACACACTGAATTTGTGTGCACCACACGAGAGAAAAGCCAGAGTCTTATGACCATCAGGACATGCTGTAATAACTTGTTGCCGCGTGTCATGCCAAACTTGAGTGCTGGTCATTGAAATAGTTTTTGAATGGTTAGTATTGCTCTGTCTAGCGATATCACTGAATTCACAGACCACACCAGCATTTTGTAAATCGGTACTTGAACATGCCTTTAAGACAAAAAAGGTTTCAGGTGGGTGTGTGATGCAGGCTTTCTCTCTTGTTTCAAAGGAATAATCCTCATTTACAGAAATAGAATGATAAAGAACAGTCCTGTCATGTCTAATGATATTATATCTGTACATGTTTGGCAGATACATATCACCAGTGTACAATCCAAAGAATACAGTTTCCCAAAACACACACGGTCGTTTGATAAAACGTTCAACCACCGAATACCAGTCCTCTTGACATTTATTTATCCCCAAAATCCCCAAAGTGCCTCCTATGGAATTACAATATCTTAAACCTCTTTTATCAAGAGGTATTTCAGGACTGACAAATCTATGCAGAAGGTGGCTGCTGATAATTTTATAACAACGATTACATAATGCCATATCACCCTGACATTCAGGACTGCTGAAGGGACAGTGTTCTGTTTCATCCTGTCCATCTTCACACTCTGTCATCAGGTTACAGTCCAGGTGGTGCTGAAAACTGGAATAGTAATCTACAGAACAGTTGAACATGCCATTTGGCAGCTTCTGTGGTGTTTTGCTTTCAGGATGAAATGAAAAGAAGACCTGAAGATGTTTTGTTCTCATGCAAGTAAATGGATTATCTACACGGCAACTGGATTGGATTTCCACAACAATCAGTCCATCAGTTTTGTACACGTGGATCAGATCTTTGACAGAATGTGACTTGTTACGATCAGTGTCAGGAATATGCACTGTAGCAAATTGACATGGATGTGGTTCAATGCCAACCATAACGACTTTTCCAGTGGGAACAGCCACACTTTTTCTCAAGCGTGTGGACATGGAAAAATATTGACGTCTTGGTGTTATGTAACCAGATGACTGGGATGTCATCACAAAATTCAAGTGTATCGATGATTCAGTCTTGGGTTTCTTGTGTATATAACCAACAACCAGTCAACCAATGAACAAAACAAAACAAAACAAAACAAAACAAAACAAAACAAAAAAAACAGCAACTGAGTTTCTTGTGCTTGTAACCAAATAACTCGCCAACCAATTAATAAACCAGCCAACCAAACAAAAACCAACCAACCAACCAACCAACCAACCAACCAACCAACCAACCAACCAACCAACCAGCCAACCAGCCAACCAGCCATTAGGGAAATATTTCAATGAAAACGTAAAAGTAGAGTTAACAGAGAGATAGCAAAAAGTAACACTGGATATGGAATCAGTCACTGTGCAGTAGCTAATCTTCAGTTCAAGTTCAGTTCAATATCGAGTTTGCTCGGCTATCCATGACACGTTTCCTCCATCCCTCTCTGTCAGACATTGCAGTAGGTAGTTCATCATACTGACAGCCTGTATCATCCATCAGTTAGTCGATGAAGTTCTTCTTTGGACGCCCTGGTCTTTGTTTGCCGTGACTGGGTCTCCATAGCAGAACATCTCCCACCAGTTGTTCTTTGCTACGCCAGCAGTGTCCCGCGAAACACAGTCTTTGTTGACGTATTGATTTACTGATTGGTGGGATCTTACCATATAACTCTTTGTTTGTTGGATGTTCTCTCCAGGATTTGTTCAGGGCTGCACGTAGCATTCGTGTGTATGCTCCATTAATCTTCTTCTCCAATGTCGTTGTTAGGGTCCAAGAGATTGAGCCATATGTAAGAACGGACTCTACTGCTGCTCGGAAGAAGTTCCTTTTCAGGTTGTCTGGTAGATTGGATTTCCAGATTTTGTCCAGTTGATTTAGAGCGCCCCAGGCATTTCCGAGTCTGGTATTGACGTCTTGTTCTGTGGAGTCAACGTAGCTGCCAAGGTATTTAAAGTCTTGAACTTGTTTGATCACATCTCCATTGAGACTTCTCATACCTTCTGATGCGTCTTGATTCAGGCAGATGAACTCTGTTTTGTTCGCATTGAGGTGGAGCCTGATCTCCATTGCTGTTCTTTCGATATTGTGAAGGATAGAAGTTGCATCCTTTAGGTGGTCTGCGAGAATAGCCAGGTCATCAGCGGAGTCCGCATCTGTTATCTTTACCGCAGACAGAATCTACTGTACAAAAATAAAGAGAGAGACAGACTGCAAACAAAAAGTAACACTGGTGCATGGATTCAGTGTGCAGTAGCTAGTCGACTGAACAAAAATACAGTTGTTTCTATAAGAAGTGATCACAAGGAATGTAGTAACAATAGAGAGTACCATGGTGAATACATGTACTGACTGTCAACATAGATATTTGTATATTTTCTGATCCGTGCATTATCATAATGAATGCAGAAATAATAGCAAGTGCCATGATAAATTATGTATTGAGTGTAAACATAAGTATCCATATACTTAAGATCCTTTGTTGCAATTTCCTGTTCACCTGAGCTGTCAACCCCTTGTCATTGCAAGCAGTCATATTCACCATCCTTCAATCTACAGTCTTATTCACTACCCTTAAATCTACATTCTTATTTACCACCCTTCAATCTAAGTCATATTCACCACCCTTCAATATAAGTCATATTCACCACTCTTCAATCTACATGTACAGTCTTATTCTCTACCCATCTATCTACAGTCTTATTCACCACTCTTCAATTTAGTTTTATTTGCCACCCTTCAATCTAGTCTTATTCACCTCCCTTCAATCTACAGATTTATTCACCACCCTTCAATCTAGTCTATTCACCCCTTCAATTACAGATTATTCACCTCACTTCAAATCTACAGATCTTATTCCCACCCTTCAATCTACAGTCTTATTCACCACCCTTCAATCTAAGTCATATTCACCACCCTTCAATCTAAGTCATATTCACCACCTTCAATCTACAGTCTTATTCACCACCCTTCAATATAAGTCATATTCACCACCCTTCAATCTAGTCAGTCTTATTCACACCATCACTTCAATATCTACAGTCTTATTCACCACCCTTCAATCTACAGTTTATTCACACCCATCAATCTACAGTCTTATTCACCCCCTTCAGATCTACAGTCTTATTCACCACCCTTCAATCTACAGTTTTATTCACCACCCTTCAATCTACAGTTTTATTCACCACCCATCAGATCTACAGTCTTATTCACCACCCTTCATCTACAGTCTTATTCACCACCCCTTAATCTACAGTCTTATTCACCACCCATCGATCTACAGTCTTATTCCCACCCATCAGTCTACAGTCTTATCACCACCCTTTAATCTACAGTCTTGTTCACCACTCATCAATCTACAGTCTTATTCACCACCCTTCAATCTACAGTCTTATTCACCTCCTTTAATCTACAGTCTTGTTCACCACTCATCAATCTACAGTCTTATTCACCACTCATCAATCTACAGTCTTATTCACCACCCTTCAATCTACAGTCATATTCACCACCCTTCAATCTATATGTACAGTCTTATTCACACCCATCAATCTACAGTTTTATTCACCTCCCTTCGATCTACAGTCTTATTCACCACCCATCAGTCTACAGTCTTATTCACCATCCTTCAATCTACAGTCTTTTCACCATCCTTCAATCTACAGTCTTATTCACGAACATGCGATCTATGTGATGCACCTTCCATTCCCACTTTCAAGTCCACACTAAAGACACCCCTGTTTAAACTCCACCTACAATATTGAATTGCTGCCTGTCACCTGTCTCCTTTGCTCATGAGTGAACGTATGTGACTGCCTGTGGTTAGAGATCTCTCTCTCTCTCTCTGTGATCGATCTTATTGTGCTAATATATGTAAAGCGCTTAGTGCCCTTGATAATTAGATTAGGCACTTTTGAAAGTGTCCTCATTATCATTGTTATTAGCTGGTTAAAGGCTGAAACCAATTACTGATCTTATAGCAGTCTGCCAACTAAAAAATGAAATGAGCCTGCTCTGATGTGCAGGTACGCTGCACGTTCTATCAAGATTTCTGGCTACCGTTCTGCCAATGGCATTTTTCAGCCAGACTTAGACAGACTGTCCCCTCGAACATACCTGAAGTATCTTCATAGACATCTTGGGATGCTTACATACTATACAAACTATACATCCTCAAGGTTTCAGACAGAAGTGCAGTCATTCCCTATGCACCAGCAGCCATCGAGGCATTTGATGCTTCAAGGAAAGGAAGAACTTGAGAAGACCATCGTCTCTGCTATCATGAGAACAAGCCTATTGTTGTTGAATGTGGTGCATCAGATGTTGCCATCTCAGCAGTTCCCCATCAAGGAGGCAGGCCCGCTTCCTTAATGTAGGGAGAAGAATTCCACTACCCTGAAAACGAGAAAGAAGCAACTGTTATCATTGAGGCAATGAGAAAACAGAGTTTTGTTCTTTCACGACAACACCTTACTCTCGTCACTGACCAGCGTTCTGTTGTTTTCATGATTTACGATCGTAGACATACAAAAATAAAGGATAACAACATTCGAGAATGGAGATCCGAGTTAGCTCCCTTACACTACAATGTTCAGTATCATCCAGGACCTGACAATATGGCTCCAGAGACACATCAGGTGCATCTGGAGCGTCTTGTACATCAATCCCATCCACCACATGTCTTGAAGATCTTCTTACTGGTTTGTTTCATCTTGGTGTCACTAGCCTTCTTCATTTTGGACCTTCAAATCTCTCTTTCTCAACTGAGGATAGAAGGCGTGAGTGTGCTGGGTGTCATGTTTGGCTAGATATCAAACCTTCATTCTACAAATGTTCTGAAGGTATTGTAACTTCACTCGGGACGGAGAGCTTTTCCCCTTGCATTTCCACACAGGATTGCCCATTTTGAAGGGTTAGGAAAAAAAACACACAAAAAAAAAAAACACAAAGGAACAAAATGAAACTTTCCGATCTGAATATGTACATGCTGGGTTAGTTCATGCCAAAATATTGAAGTTCTTCCTTGAATATTTCTTCTTCATGTGCCATGTTGAAAATACCCAAAATTTTGTGGTCAGGATCACAGTACAGTCACACACTTTGATCAGCTCCATGAACACACTGTCAAAGGTGAGAAAGTCTTTGTATGCACACAATAAAATGAATAAAGTAGACTTTGCTCAGGGTAAAACAAATATTAGTGACATTATCTACATAAATGTTACAGATTGTTACACAGGGGAATTTGGAAAAAAAGCAGCACACCGGATGCTTCAGTTCTTATGCACTGTTTTCCTAAAAATCAATGTAGTTCTGCACTGAGTGATACAGTTGGAAGTAGGTGATGGTCTTGGTGGGCTGCATAGTTTGTCACAGAGGGCAACCCCACACTTTTTACACCAGTTGGGGGTTTAATGCAGCTGAACCTCCGGGTGTCTCCTGCTGCCAGCAGTATACACATGGCACTTCCTATCTGCCGCTGGTGATGGGTGGCAGAGGGCAGGAGAAGTTCTCGTTCTGCTTGCTACTCAGTTATCTTATGCATATCTATTTATGACAATGGAATTTAGATAGTCTTCTGTCACATACTGATTGAAGAAATCAATGGGGGGTGGCACTCAGCTGGGACATGCACGCCACAAGAGCCAGAGAACGGAGGCAAAGTGGGGAAAAAAAAAAAATCTTCGTGCCAGTCACGCACAAGAAAGTCAATGAAATCTTCATCAGGCATGTGGCTCACTGTATTTGGCCCACTGACCGCTCTCCTCTCGTGACGTGTATGCCCACCTCCCTTTCCCACTTCACTGTCGTCTGATACTGGGTCACTGTCAGTACCTTCTTGCTGGCAGCTTTCATCACTTGAAACGCTTTCACCATCATCTTCATCATACTCCTCTATGTCCAATCCTTCAGTCTGAAGCATTTCAATCACTTCAGCAGCAGTAAAATACCGCTGTCGTGATCTACTTTGCTCCAAAACTCGTACTCGCCTGCGACGCCATTTTTGACACAAATGCAGATTAGCAAGTCATGTGGGGTGCCGCAGTCAATCGTTTCTCGACGAGTGTATTGCTACGGAATCTCACGAAGTAACTGTCCACTCGACTCTTGACAAGTTGGCAATGCCTAGTGTAGCTTCAGTTGGCATGCCACGCCACGAGGAAAACGTCGAAAAATTTTTAATTATCGAAACCGCTATCGTGTCCGAAACCGTGCCTTACGTCACGAACGCTATAGCATTCCGTCGTACAGAGAGAGTTAATTCAAAGCTGTTCAACCAGTGAAACGGTTAAGTATTGACTGCAATGAACCAGTTATCCTCCATATTCTGTAAATACATTTTGACCGTGGTTGATGAATACTGAAGATTTCTATTTGTTTTCCCCTCCCTGATATGTAGGCCTACTGGCTGATTGTGATAACATGCCTCATTGACTTCCGGGAATAGTTCGGAGGACATTCGGGAAAGACCGAAGGACACTGGGAAAGACTAGATCTGCGGGCTTTGTGGGTTGGCTACCTTGCCTTTGATAACATGCCACGAGTTCTTTAAATGAAAGATGCTCCCAGGATTCACCGAAAGGGGGAGAGAATGATGAATCCATCGGCACTGACTCCATCACGACTGGAAACGCACAACGGATCATGATTAATGACCAGATGGAATTTCCGTGTGCGTGTGGAAGGAGATTCACCACCAAACGCGGCATGAAGATCCACAGGACAAAAATGGGCTATTTGAAGACACATACGAACCAGCAGCAGCGCACTGCGATAGCAGGTGAGACGTTGGATGACCAAGGCCAGGATTTAAACCATAGTGCCAAGGACATCCACGCTGACGGTTCTGATGCGGATTTTGCACAAGCTCTTAACGCCAAACGTGGAAAACTCAATTTGCCGCCTGCCGGTGCAAAAGAACAATGGGAGAAATTAGATGAGGAACTTGTCCTTAAGCTGAATGCGCTAATAGGGAACAGTACGCTGGAACACAAACTTGACACATACGGAGACATCATATACTCTATCTGCAGGGACACTTATGGAGTGAAGCAGCCAAAGACAAAAACGCCTCCCCAGAAATCCAGAAGACAGCAACAGATGGAGAGCATCCGGAGGGAGAAAAGGAAGCTTAAAAAGCGAATGAAAACTGCCTCAGAATTCGAGAAGCAAGGGCTCCTAGAACTCTGGAAAGATCTGAAAGCCAAACACAATGCTCTCAGCAAAGTGGAATCAGCAAGGCGAAGAAAGAGCAAAAAGAAGAAGATTCAAGATCGTTTCTTCAAAGATCCCTTTGACTTTGCAAGAAAGCTGTTTGAACAACCCAAATCAGGGACTCTCACAGTGGGCAAGGAAACCCTAGAGCAGCATCTCAGGGAAACATATTCCGATTCTCAGCGCGAGGCACCACTTGAAATCCAGAATCTGGTTTGGCCTGCAGTGCCAGAAGGAAAATTCAATAACAAACCACCAACACTGGATGAAGTGAAGAACGTAGTAAAGAAAGCCAGAGCCAAGTCAGCACCTGGACCAAACGGAATACCATACCTGCTCTACAAGAAATGCCCAAAAGTGCTCGAGTGGCTCCACAAGATGATTCGATCAGCATGGAGGAACCAGAAGATCAGCGACCAATGGATGAGAGCTGAAGGAGTGTACATTCCGAAGGAGCAGAACTCCAGCAGCATCAATCAGTTCAGGCCAATATCACTTCTGAACGTCGAGGGGAAAATCTTCTTCTCTGTTATGGCAGCAAGATTGACAAAATACCTGACTGAAAACAAGTATCTGGATATGTCAGTCCAAAAGGGAGGCATACCAGGAATGCCTGGATGCTTGGAACATGCCACGTTGATTTGGGATGCCATCCAAAAAGCAAGAACAGAGAAGAGAGACATTGACGTAGTTTGGCTTGATCTGGCGAATGCATATGGATCAGTTCCACACGATATGATCCAGCTGGCTCTTGAAATGTATCACATCCCAGAAAACATCCGAACAATGCTGAGGAAGTATTTCCAAGGGTTCTCAATGCGGTTCTCTACCAAAGAATACACCACGGACTGGATAGACCTAGAGGTGGGCATTGCAATGGGCTGTGCAATCTCTCCCATACTGTTCGTGTTGGCAATGGAAGTCATCTTGAAAGCTGCAATGAAGAGTTCAGGTCCAGTGAATCTGGGAGATGGATACCAGATGCCTCCTCTGAAAGCTTTCATGGATGACACAACAGTCTTGTCCACGGATGAGGAAGAGACACACCAAATCTTAAAGCAGCTGGATGAGCTGGTGGCCTCTTCAAGAATGAGGTTCAAACCTAAGAAATCCCGAAGTCTCTCACTGCGAAAAGGAAAAGTGGCAGATTCAGTCAAATTCATGGTAGCCAACCAAGCCATCCCCACTGTCACAGAAGAGCCAGTAAAAAGTCTCGGAAGATGGTATGATGACTCCCTGAAAGACCACACAAAGGGGATGTGAAACCAAGCAAACAGCAGAAGAAGGCCTGAAGAAAATAGATAACTGCGGACTGCCAGGCAAATACAAAGTCTGGTGTCTACAGTTCATGCTGATACCAAAGCTGCTGTGGCCACTGCTAATCTATGACATTTGCAACAGCACAGTCGAAGCAATGGAAGCCAAAATCAACAAATACACAAGAAAATGGCTCGGTGTCCCACCTGGTCTCACTGATGTTGCATTTTACTGTCGTCAAGCAATGCTGAAGCTACCTCTCAAATCCATAGTGGAGGAATACAAAGTTGGAAAAGCAAGACTGTTGAGCATGCTGGAGGAATCGGAAGACAATATCGTGAGATCAGTTCATCCAAAGCTGAGAACTGGCAGAAAGTGGAAAGTCCAAGAGGCTGTAAACAATGCCAAGAGAAACCTCAGCATCAAAGAAATAATTGGACACACGCAAACCAACAGACAGGGACTGGGAGCAACAAAAATGCAGTGGTGGTCCAAAGCCAAAGGGAAGGAAAAAAGAGACATGATCATACAGGAGTTGAAGGAAGAAGAAGATGTCAAAAGAGTGCAGAAGGCAGTCCAGCAAGGTCAACAGGGGCAATGGACAACATGGGACAGTGCACTCCAAAGAAGTCTCAGCTGGAACGATATGTGGCACATGGCTCCTCTAAGGATAAGCTTCCTCCTCAGATCTGTATATGACCTGCTCCCCTCGAATGCAAACTTAGTGAAATGGGGGAAATCAGATGACCCAGCATGTCCGCTCTGTCAGAAGAAACAAACAGTGGAACATGTCCTAAGCTCTTGCAAAGTAGCGCTAGCCCAAGGAAGGTATACATGGAGGCACAACCAAGTTCTGAAAGTGATCACAGACGTGGTTAGCGAAAAAACCATGACCCCAAACGCACCAATTGCTATGACAACGTTCTACAAAGCAGGAGGGAAACAGGTCTGGCCCGAAAGTGCTATGACAACCAGCACATTGCCAAAGGGTCTTCTGGATGGAGCAGTCGACTGGGAGTGTACAGCAGACCTCCCAGAGTGGAGAAATTACCCAGATGTCATCAGCAAGACAGGCATGAGACCAGACATCGCTCTCCACTCTGACTCCTCGAAACAAGTGATTCTGATAGAACTCACTGTGCCATACGAAAGCAGAATGGAAGAAGCACATATCTACAAGACCGAAAAATACGCCGGTCTTGCCAGCACCCTGAAGAAAGCAGGTCTGCGGGTCAAAATCTTCGCCATAGAGGTCGGGGCAAGAGGGTTTGTGGGCACCTCCGCTTATGATCTCATGAAACAACTCGCCATTTCTGGGAAGAAGAGGACTAGAGCCCTTAAAGCGATGGCAGAGGCAGCAGAAAGGAGCTCAAGCTGGATCTGGGCAAGGAGGAACCAAAAGTGAACTTCATAAGGATTAAATTCCCTACAGATGATGTGTGCCCCGTTAGCACATTGGTAAAACCGCGTACCGCAGTTATGAAGCACAGAATCGCCCAGGTTCGCTCCCCGGCGTGGGAAAAAAAAAAAAAAAATAACAACAGCAGAAGGGCATCCAGGAGTCATAACCTGGATGTGGCCCGGCCCCCCGAGAGTGTAAGGAATTCAGGGCCGAAACACTTGTCTAAAGGGGGTTACTTCTCTGAAGACCTTCTGTTGTCTAGCTCTCCCTAAAGTTTCTTTCTACCTCAGGGCAGTTGCTGGTGGTCTGTTGGACATCTGGATTTATTCACTCAGATCATGTATTTTCATTTTTGTCCAAGAAAGTGGAGTGTCTGTTTCAAAGTGGAGGTGCAACAAGCAGTAATACTCTTTATGACAAATGGACAATTCTTAAACGGAAAGATAACAATGGCGTCATCTGGAACATTATGCAGCTGGCTCTTCACTCTAAAGATTTGACTGATCGTGACTGGGAGTTTGTGATTCATAAAACTTTGCACTATATCAGATATCTCCTTTCCGCCAAACCAAACACAACCAACCCCCTTTTGAGTTTTTCTTATTTCAGCGCAAATGTTTCTATGGACTCTCTCTCTCCCATCTTGGATGAGCCCAGGATCCGTTCTGCTCAGATGACTTGTATATCCTCATGCTGATAGACTTGTTGTTGATCCTGAGGAACGTGATGATGAAAATCCTCCATGTGTATCCATTATTCAGATGGATGAATCTATTGTTTCACTTAAGGATTTGGCTTGATGTCCTCAAAATTCTGTAGACAATCTTGAGGCAGTGCTATTCAATGGAGGTGATTTGGCTTCTCAACAAGGAACAGATGAACTTCTTAAGTCTTCAGATCCTGAATCGAACCCTGCTGACATATCTCCACCTGAGGTACGGCGTTCATCACGAGTGTTTAAGGTTTTTGATCATTTTGGATGGTGGTTTGTTTTCATGATGAATCAGTCCTGACATTCGTCAAGGCGGGAAAAATGTCATGATAAATTATGCTCTGACTGTAAACGTAAGTAGTCATTATCTGATCTGTGTGTTTAAAATCCTTCGCTGGAATTCCGTGTTCATTTGAGTTACCAACGATTTTTTTAAATTAAGTTTGTTACTGGCTGAGACGAAGAGCTGAATTTACAACAAAGACATATCACTACGTATAAAGCACATTTTTTGGCAATCGACAAAAACTGTCTTATTCGTAGTAATCAAAGCTGCAGCAAGCAGCACCAATACAGAGTCGTCCTTGATTTCATCATAAACAACAAACTGCTTCTGACCAAAACGAGTTCACAAGTTACGAAATTCGTGCTGCTGTCGAAAACAATCAGTGAGTACTATTTGCACGGCGATTTGAGAGTTAATGGGGCGTCTATACCTAGCAAAGAGAACCAAGACAGACATTGATCATTCGAGATCTGTTTTTGAAGGTATGTGTGTGTATGGTTAGGGAGATGGGGGGGGGGGGATCTCATAGGGGAATCAAGACAGCAATCTATTTGTCATCAGGCAACTGAATGCCAGTGATAGAGTAAGCAGACAGGAGCAAGTTCTTTCAACAAAATGGAGTTTTGATGTTCATTGGATCCTGATCTTTCTTTGAATTGACACAACACTGACTCTGCATCCACTATTGCAGTTATTCATGTTCCTTTTATAGTCTTTATAGTGATGCTTTTTGTCTAGCCATCTGGTATCTTTATTCCTTTAGATATGGCTGTAAACTGTGGCTGAAATGTTTTGTCTGCAAGTTTTGTTTGGCTCGAACATCTTTGTGCTGAGGTTGTCCGTCCTGGAAGGTTTCCATTCTTTATATATCTGATGGCAGAGATTATTTCTTTTTTCTTCCATGTAGCACAATAACAGTACCAAAGTTACACTCTTGAGTTAACATCTGTTGGCAGTGGTGGCCAGTTCAAAAATTCAGCCACGTTCCCTGCTTCTGCTTTTGCTGCTTCTGATGTAAGAAGTCATCTTCGTCTGTTTGTGATTGGTGCGTAAGAGGTTCCACGATGCTTGCTACAGATTATGTCGATGATCGTGTACCACTTTCCTTGCTCCCTTCTGCTGGCTGTATATTCTGCCTGGCTTTCAAGGTTGTTCATGTGTGTCTGCTTGTCTGTTCTTGTCATCGTCTACACTGTTTGGTCATTGTTCTTGTATCGCAGTGTATACCTCTCACCTTTTCTGACTTTTGTCTCCACGAATTTCTTCTTCAGAGGATGTAAATTTGGTGGTCAGTTCAGAGGACAAACAGGCGTGGTAGCCAGGTGGATACAAGTTGGACTTCATTGTTGAAAAGTAAAGAATTTGATCCGCTTGGATATCTCTGCCTGATGGGTAAATGATGGAGATAACTGGAATGTCTGACTGATGGGTAAAAGATGGAGATAACAAGATATGTCTGACTGATGGGTAAAAGGTGGAATAACAAGATATGTCTGACTGATAGTTAAAAGGTGGAGATAACAAGATATGTCTGACTGATGGGTAAAAGGTGGACATAACAAGATATGTCTGACTGATGTGTAAAAGTGGAGATAACAAGATATGCTGATGATGTGTAAAAGATGGAGATAACAAGATATGTCTGACTGATGGTAAAAGATGGAGATAACAAGGTATGTCTGACTGATGGATAAAAGTGGAGATAACAAGATATGTCTGACTGATGTGTAAAACGTGGAGATAACAAGATATGTCTGACTGATGGGTAAAAGATGGAGATAACAAGATATGTCTGACTGATGGGTAAAGATGGAGATAACAAGATATGTTGACTGATGTGTAAAAGATGGAGATAACAAGATATGTCTGACTGATGGGTAAAAGATGGAGATAACAAGATATGTCTGACTGATGGGTAAAAGGTGGAGATAACAAGGTATGTCTGACTGATGGTAAAAGATGGAGATAACAAGATATGTTTGATTATGGGTAAAAGGTAGACGTGACATAACGATATGTTTGACTGATGGGTAAAAGGTGGAGATAACAAGATATGTCTGACTGATGGGTAAAACGGTGAGATAACAAGATATGTCTGACTGATGGTAAAAGGTGGAATAACAAGATATGTCTGACTGATGGGTAAAAGGCGGAGATAACAAGATATGTCTGACTGATGGTAAAAGGTGGAATAACAAGATATGTTTGACTGATGGATGAAAAGGTGGAGATAACAAGATATGTCTGACTGATGGTAAAAGGTGGACATAACAAGATATGTCTGACTGATGGGTAAAAGGTGGACATAACAAGATATGTCTGACTGATGGGTAAAAGGTGGACATAACAAGATATGTCTGACTGATGGGTAAAAGGTGGACATAACAAGATATGTCTGACTGATGGGTAAAAGGTGGACATAACAAGATATGTCTGACTGATGGGTAAAAGGTAGAGATAACAAGATATGATCTGACTGATGGGTAAAAGTAGAGATAACAAGATATGTCTGACTGATGGGTAAAAGTGGAGATAACAAGATATGTCTGACTGATGGGTAAAAGGTGGAGATAACAAGATATGTCTGACTGATGGGTAAAAGGTGGACATAACAAGATATGTCTGACTGATGGGTAAAAGTGGAGATAACAAGATATGTCTGACTGATGGGTAAAAGATGGAGATAAAAGATATGTCTGACTGATGGGTAAAAGGTGGACATAAAAGATATGTCTGACTGATGGTAAAAGGTGGACATAACAAGATATGTTGACTGATGGTAAAAGGTGGAGATAACAAGATATGTCTACTGATGGGATAAAAGGTGGAGATAACAAGATATGTCTGACTGATGGTAAAAGATGGAGATAACAAGATATGTCTGACTGATGGGTAAAAGATGGAGATAACAAGATATGTCTGACTGATGGGTAAAAGATGGAGATAACAAGATATGTCTGACTGATGGGTAAAAGATGGAGATAACAAGATATGTCTGACTGATGGGTAAAAGTGGAGATAACAAGATATGTCTGACTGATGGGTAAAAGTGGACATAACAAGATATGTCAGACTGATGGGTAAAAGGTGGACATAACAAGATATGTCTGACTGATGGGTAAAAGGTGGACATAACAAGATATGTCAGACTGATGGTAAAAGGTGGACATAACAAGATATGTCTGACTGATGGGTAAAAGGTGGACATAACAAGATATGTCTGACTGATGGGTAAAAGATGGACATAACAAGATATGTCTGACTGATGGGTAAAAGGTGGACATAACAAGATATGTCTGACTGATGGGTAAAAGGTGGACATAACAAGATATGTCTGACTGATGGGTAAAAGGTGGACATAAAAAGATATGTCTAACTGATGGGTAAAAGGTGGACATATCAAGATATGTCTGACTGATGTGTAAAACGTGGAGATAACAAGTTATGTCTGACTGATGGGTAAAAGGTATAGATAACAAGAACGTCTGACTGATGGGTAAAAGGTGGAGATAACAAGATATGTCTCACTGATGGGTAAAAGATGGACATAACAAGATATGTCTGACTGATGGATAAAAGGTGGACATAACAAGATATGTCTGACTGATGGATAAAAGGTGGAGATAACAAGATATGTCTGACTGATGGGTAAAAGGTGGAGATAACGAGATATGTCTGACTGATGGGTAAAAGGTGGAGATAACAAGATATGTCTGACTGATGGGTAAAAGGTGGACATAACAAGATATGTCTGACTGATGGATAAAAGGTGGACATAACAAGATATGTCTGACTGATGGATAAAAGGTGGAGATAACAAGATATGTCTGACTGATGGATAAAAGGTGAGATAACAAGATATGTCTGACTGATGGTAGAACGTGGAGATAACAACATATATCTGACTGATGGGTAAAAGGTAGAGATAACAAGATATGATTGACTGATGGGTAAAAGGTGGACATAAAAGATATGTCTAACTGATGGGTAAAATGTGGAGATAACAAGATATGTCTGACTGATGGTTAAAATGTGGACATAACAAGATATGTCTAACTGATGGGTAAAAGGTGGAGATAACAAGATATGTCTGACTGATGGGTAAAATGTTTACATAACAAGATATGTCTGACTGATGGATAAAAGGTGGACATAAGAAGATATGTCTGACTGATGGATAAAAGGTGGAGATAACTGGATATGTCTGATTGATGGGTAAAAGGTGGAGATAATCAAGATATGTCTTACTGATGAATAAAAGGTGGAGATAACAAGATATGTGTGACTGATGGGTAAAAGGTGGAGATAACAAGATATGTCTGACTGATGTGTAAAAGGTGGAGATAACAAGATGTCTGACTGATGGGTAAAAGGTGTACATAACAAGATATGTTTGACTGATGGGTAAAACGGTGGACATAACAAGATATGTCTGACTGATGGGTAAAAGATGGAGATAACAAGTTATGTCTGACTGATGGGTAAAAGGTATAGATAACAAAGAATATGTCTTACTGATGGTAAAAGGTGGACATAACGATATGTCTTACTGATGGGTAAAAGGTGGACATACAAGATATGTCTGACTGACGGGAAAAAGTTGGACATAACAAGATATGTCTGACTGACGGGTAAAAGTTGGAGATAACAAGATATGTCTGACTGATGGACAAAAGGTGAGAATCAAAATATGTCTGACTGATGTGTAAAACGTGGAGATAACAAGTTATGTCTGACTGATGGGTAAAATGTGGACATAACAAGATATGTCTGACTGATGGGTAAAAGGTGGAGATAACGGATATGTCTGACTGATGGGTAAAAGGTGGACATAACAAGATATGTCTGACTGATGGATAAAAGGTGGAAATCAGAAGATATGTCTGACTGATGGATAAAAGGTGAGATAACTGGATATGTCTGACTGATGGGTAAAAGGTGGACATAACAAGATATGTCTGACTGACGGGTAAAAGGTGGAGATAACAAGATATGTCTGACTGATGGATAAAAGGTGAGATAACAAGATATGTCTGACTGATGGTAAAAGGTGGAGATAACAAGATATGTCTGACTGATGAATAAAAGGTGGAGATAACAAATATGTCTGACTGATGGGTAAAAGGTAGAGATAACAAGATATGTCTGACTGATGGGTAAAAGGTGGAGGTAACAAGATATGATTGACTGATGGTAAAAGGTGGACATAACAAGATATGTTTGACTGATGGGTAAAAGGTGGAGATAACAAGATATGTCTGACTGATGGGTAAAAGATGGTGATAACAAGATATGTCTGACTGATGGGTTAAAAGGTGGAGATAACAAGATATGTCTGACTGATGGGTAAAAGATGGACATAACAAGATATGTCTGACAGATGGGTAAATGTTGACATAACAAGATATGTCTGACTGATGGGTAAAAGATGGTGGATAACAAGATATGTCTGACTGATGGGTAAAAGGTGGAGATAACAAGATATGTCTGATGATGGGTAAAAGATGGTGATAACAAGATATGTCTGACTGATGGTAAAAGATGGTGATAACAAGATATGTCTGACTGATGGGTAAAAGGTGGACATAACAAGATATGTCTGACTGATGGGTAAAAGATGGACATAACAAGATATGTCTGACTGATGGGTAAAAGGTGGAATAACAAGATATGTTGCTGATGATGGGTAAAAGATGGACATAACAAGATATGTCTGACTGATGGATAAAAGGTGGACTAAAAGATATCTCTGACTGATGGGTAAAAGGTGGAGATATGATATTCTGACTGATGGATAAAAGGTGGAGATAACAAGATATGTCTGACTGATGGGTAAAAGGTGGACATAACAAGATATGTCTGACTGATGGGTAAAAGATGGAGATAACAAGATATGTCTGACTGATGGGTAAAAGTGGAGATAACAAGATGTGTCTGACTGATGGGTAAAAGGTGGAGATAACAAGATGTGTCTGACTGATAATAATTATAATAATTACAATATTTATATAGCGCAAAATCTTGATAGAAATCAAATCTAAGCGCTGAACATACACATACGCACGCGCGCACACACACACACTCACACATGGCTATAAATGGGGAAAAAGAATAAAAGCAATGGAAAATTATAGAGAGCATAATATATGCAAATATATATTACAATGTGATTCCACTCCGAGCGGAGACAGGCTACAGAGGGGGATGAGTGAGGTCAGGATTTTATGCAGAGGAGAAAAGGTGAGTTTTGAGAGCGGACTTGAAGGAGACAAAAGTAGGTTGCTGACGGACTGAGAGAGGAAGTTTGTTCCAGGAGAGTGGACCAGAAACAGAGAAGGCTCGTGGACCGTAGGTATTGAGCTTAGTGCGTGGAAAGCAAAAAGTCAGAGGATCGGAGGCAGAGCGGAGGGTACGTGAGGGAACATAGATCTCAAGTAGGCTTGACAGGTAATCGGGGGCTGCGTTATTGAGGCTTTTGTAGCACATGGTGTCTAGTTTGTACTGTATGCGCTTTGATACAGGGAGCCAGTGAAGTTGTGCCAGGAGAGGAGATATGTGGTCAGCTTTTTTCTTTTTGAGTACAAGGCGTACAGCATTGTTTTGAATGCGCTGTAGGATGTGGATGGTGGAGGCAGGAAGACCAGACAGGAGTGAATTGCAATAGTCAATGCGAGACATTATGAAGGAGAGAACAAGTTTTGCAGTTGTTTCAACAGAGAGATAATAATATAATAATAATAATTACAATATTTATATAGCGCAAAATCTTGATAAAATCAAATCTAAGCGCTGAAGCAGGCACACACGCAGGCACGCACGCTCGCACACACACGCACGCACACATACAGACACACACACACACACACACACACACACACACACACACACCCACACACACGCATGGCTATAAATGGGGAGAAAGGATAAAAGCAATAAAAGCAAGAATAAAAGCAATGGAAAATTATAGAGAGCATAGCATACAATTATATATTATAACCATGTGATTCCCTCCGAGCGGAGACAGGCTGCAGAGGGGAGGGTTGAGTGAGGTTAGGATTTTATGCAGGAGAGAAAAGGTGAGTTTTGAGAGCGGACTTGAAGGAGACAAAAGTAGGTTGCTGACGGACTGAGAGAGGAAGTTTGTTCCAGGAGAGTGGACCAGAAACAGAGAAGGCTCGTGGACCATAGGTATTGAGCTTAGTGCGTGGAAAGCGAAGAGTCAGAGGATCAGAGGCAGAGCGGAGGGTACGTGAGGGAACATAGATCTCAAGTAGGCTTGACAGGTAATCGGGGGCTGCGTTATTGAGGCTTTTGTAGCACATGGTGTCTAGTTTGTACTGTATGCGCTTTGATACAGGGAGCCAGTGAAGTTGTGCCAGGAGAGGAGATATGTGGTCAGCTTTTTTCTTTTTGAGTACAAGGCGTGCAGCATTGTTTTGAATGCGCTGTAGGATGTGAATGGTGGAGGCAGGAAGACCAGACAGGAGTGAATTGCAATAGTCAATGCGAGACATTATGAAGGAGAGAACGAGTTTTGCAGTTGTTTCGACAGAGAGATACTTCCTGATCAGCTTTATACGATGGAGATGATAGTAGCAGGATCTGGCAGTTTGAGAAACAAAGTTGTTCATGGAGAGGGTAGAGTCAATGCAGACACCAAGGTTTTTAGCTGAATCAGAAATTGGGACTGATGTGTTACATAATGGGAGAGAAAGAGGAGGCAGCTGAGAAAGTTTCTGACGGGTGCCA
Organism: Monoplex corrugatus; assembly: GCA_030674185.1. Classification (NCBI taxonomy): domain Eukaryota; kingdom Metazoa; phylum Mollusca; class Gastropoda; order Littorinimorpha; family Ranellidae; genus Monoplex; species Monoplex corrugatus. Next base: position 76,303,058 of record JAPXFY010000018.1, read on the forward strand.
ATGAGGATAGCTTCTGTTTTGTCGTCATTAAGCTGAAGTCTATTGTGTGTCATCCAGTTCTTAATGTCCGAGTAACACTCAGTGGTGCGAGTCAACAGGCGCTGTATATTATCAGGTGAGTCACTGTCTTGATGTTGGGTGTCATCAGCATAGAAGTGGTGTTTTATAGAATGGGAGTTGGTGATGGTGGACAGGGGGGAGGTGTAAAGAGTGAAAAGAACAGGGCCAAGGACAGATCCTTGTGGAACACCACAGGTCAGGTATGCAGGTTGAGAGTAAGTGCCATTGATGAGAACGGTTTGTTTTCTGTTTGATAGGTATGAAGTGAACCAAGACAGAGCAATGTCAGAGATGCCAAAAGTATGATGAAGTCTAGACAGGAGAATACCATGATCAATGGTATCAAAGGCTGCAGACAGATCAAGGAGTGTGAGGAGAGAGACTTTGCCAGTATCAGTTGCAAGGAGGAGATTGTTGAGAATGTGTAGTAGGGCAGTTTCAGTGCTATGGCACTGGCGGTAGGCTGACTGGAAAGGATTGAGGAGATTGTTGGCAGACAGGTGAGAGTTCAGCTGGTTGAGGACGACTTTTTCAAGGAGTTTTGACAAGAAAGAGAGATTAGAGATAGGCCGGTAATTTTTCAGTTCATTTGGATCTAAATTGTGTTTCTTGAGGAGAGGGTGAACAATAGCAGACTTGAAAGAATCTGGGACAGTTCCAGTTTGAAGAGAAGTATTGATGATGTCAGTGATGAATGGGAGGAGAGTAGGGAGACAGTCGGCGTAGACAGAACCTGGAAGAGGATCCAGTTCGCAGGTTTTGAACGACATGGATCTGATTGTGTTGAGAATTTCTTCTTGTGAGACTGGGGTAAAAGTAGTAAGAGGTGTGCCAGAGAAGGAAGGGTCAGGTGGGCATGGTTGACAGGGTGTCCTGTCAAGCCTGTCACGAAGAGTTTGTATTTTGGTGGTGAAATAGTTGGAGAATACAGATGGGAGTTCTTCATTTGTATGTTTTGTTGGGAGAGGTAAATATTTTCGTGTGCCAAGGAGATGATTCATGGTTGTAAAGAGTTCTTTTGAAGAAGAGGCATTCAGGATTTTGGTTTGGAAATAGCTTGTTTTTGCTGATGCAATGAGGGTGGATACTTTTGTTTTAGAGGCTTGGAAAAGTTGCCTGTGTACAGTGAGTTTGGATTTGCGCCAGCGGCGCTCTGCTCTGCGGCGGGCACGTTTTGCACAGGCGATCTCATGAGTGAGCCAGGGGGTAGGGGGGCGGTCAGGTAAAAGACGGGTTGTGGCTGGAGCATGAGTGTCCAGAAGATGGTGGAGAGTAGTATAGAATTCATCGGCAAGGTTATGTGACTTTTCAGAAAGGAGACTGATGGGTAAAAGATGGAGATAACAAGATATGTCTGACTGATGGGTAAAAGGTGAACATAAGAAGATATCTCTGACTGATGGGTGAAAGTTGGAGATAACAAGATATGTCTGACTGATGGGTAAAAGGTGGACATAAGAAGATATGTCTGACTGATGGGTGAAAGATGGACATAACAAGATATGTCTGACTGATGGGTAAAAGGTGGACATAACAAGATATGTCTGACTGATGGGTGAAAGATGGACATAACAAGATATGTCTGACTGATGGGTTAAAGGTGGACATAACCAGAAATGTCTGACTGATGGATAAAAGGTGGACATAACAAGATATGTCTGACTGATGGATAGAAGGTGAGAAAACAAGATATGTCTGACTGATGGGTAAAAGGTGGAGATAACAAGATATGTCTGACTGATGGGTAAAAGGTGGACATAACAAGATATGTTTGCCTTATGGGTAAAAGGTGGAGATAACAAGATATGTCTGACTGATGGGTAAAAGGTGGACATAACAAGATATGTTTTTTGCCTATGGTAAAAGGTGGGGATCACAAGATATGTCTGACTGATGGGTAAAAGGTGGAGATAACAAGATATGTCTGACTGATGGGTAAAAGGTGGACATAACAAAATATGTCTGACTGATGGGTAAAAGGTGGACATAACAAGATATGTTTGCTTATGGGTAAAAGGTGGAGATAACAAGATATGTCTGACCGATGGATAAAAGGTGGAGATAACAAGATATGTCTGACTGATGGGTAAAAGTTGGAGATAACAAGATATGTTGCTGATGGGTAAAAGGTGGACATAACAAGATATGTCTGACTGATGGGTAAAAGTTGGAGATAAACAAGATATGTTTGCTGATGGGTAAAAGGTGGAATAACAAGATATGTCTGACTGATGGGTAAAAGGTGGACATAACAAGATATGTCTGACTGATGGGTAAAAGGTGGAGATAACAAGATAATCTGATTGATGTGTAAAACGTGGAGATAACAATATATGTCTGATGATGGGTAAAAGGTGTAAATAACAAGATATGACTGAATGATGGGTAATAGGTAGAGATAACAAGATATGTCTGACTGATGGGTAAAAAGTGGACATAACAAGATATGTCTGACTGATGGGTAAAAGGTGGACATAACAAGATATGTTTGACTTATGGGTAAAAGATGGAGATAACAAGATATGTTTGCCTGAGTGGTAAAAGGTGGAGATAACAAGATATGTCTGACTGATGGTAAGAGGTGGAGATAAGAAAATATGTCTGACTGATGGGTAAAAGGTGGAGATAACAAGATATGTTTGCCTGATGGGTAATAGGGTGCACAAAGATATGTATGACTGATGGGTAATAAGGTAGAGGTAACAAGATATGTCTGACTGATGGGTAAAAGGTTGACATAACAAGATATGTCTGACTGATGGGTAAAAGGTGGAGATAACAAGATAATCTGACTGATGTGTAAAACGTGGAGATAACAAGATATGTCTGACTGATGGGTAAAAGGTGGAGATAACAAGATATGTCTGACTGATGGGTAAAAGGTGGAGATAACAAGATATGTCTGACTGATGGGTAAAAGGTGGAGATCACAAGATTGGTCTGACTGATGGGTAAAAGGTGGAGATAACAAGATATGTTTGCTGATGGGTAAAAGGTGGACATAACAAGATATGTCTGACTGATGGGTAAAAGGTGGAGATCACAAGATGTGTCTGACTGATGGGTAAAAGGTGGAGATAACAAGATATGTCTGACTGATGTGTAAAAGGCGGAGATAACAAGATATGTCTGACTGATGGTTAAAAGGTGGACATAACAAGATATGTCTGACTGATGGGTAAAAGTGGAGATAACAAGATATGTCTGACTGATGGGTAAAAGTTGGACATAACAAGATATGTCTGATTGATTGGTAAAAGTGGACATAACAAGATATGTCTGACTGATGGGTAAAAGGTGGAGATAACAAGATATGTCTGACTGATGTGTAAAATGTGGACATAACAAGATATGTCTGACTGATGGTTAAAAGGTGGACATAACAAGATGTGTCTGACTGATGGGTAAAAGGTGGACATAACAAGATATGTCTGACTGATGGATAAAAGGTAGACATAACAAGATATGTCTGACTGATGGTAAAAGGTGGGGATAACAAGATATGTCTGACTGATGGATAAAAGTTGGAGATAACAAGATATGTCTGAATGATGGATGAAAGGTGGACATAACAAAATATGTCTGACTGATGGTAAAGGTGGACATAACAAAATATGTCTGACTGATGGGTAAAAGGTGGAGATAACAAGATATGTCTGACTGATGGGTAAAGGTGGAGATAACAAGGTATGTCTGACTGATGGTAAAACGTGGACATAACAAATATGTTTGACTGATGGGTAAAAGGTGGACATAACAAAATATGTTTGACTGATGGGTAAAATGTGAACAAAACAAGATATGTCTGACTGATGGGTTAAATGTGGAGATAACAAGATATGTCTGACTGATGGTAAAAGGTGGAGATAACAAGATATGTCTGACTGATGGGTAAAAGATGGAGATAACAAGATATGTCTGACTGATGGGTAAAAGGTGGACATAACAAGATATGTTTGACTGATGGGTAAAAGATGGAGATAACAAGATATGCCTGAATGATGTGTAAAAGGTGGAGATAACAAGATATGTCTGACTGATGGGTAAAAGGTGGAGATAACAAGATATGTCTGACTGATGGGTAAAAGGTGGACATAACATGATATGTCTGACTGATGGGTAAAAGTTGGACATAACAAGATATGTCTGACTGATGGGTAAAAGGTGGACATAACAAGATATGTTTGACTGATGGGTAAAAGGTGGACATATCAAGATATGTCTGACTGATGTGTAAAACGTGGAGATAACAAGTTATGTCTGACTGATGGGTAAAAGGTATAGATAACAAGAAACGTCTTACTGATGGGTAAAAGGTGGTGATAACAAGATGTGTCTCACTGATGGGTAAAATGTGAACATAACAAGATATGTCTCACTGATGGATAAAAGGTGGAAATAAAAAGATATGTCTGACTGATGGATAAAAGGTGGAGATAACTGGATATGTCTGACTGATGGGTAAAAGGTGGACAGAACAAGATATGTCTGACTGATGGGTAAAAGGTGGAGATAACAAGATATGTCTGACTGATGGGTAAAAGGTGGTGATAACAAGATATGTCTGACTGATGTGTAAAAGGTGGAGATAACAAGATATGTCTGAGTGATGGGTAAAAGGTGGACATAACAAGATATGTCTGACTGATGTGTAAAAGGTGGAGATAACAAGATATGTCTGACTGATGTGTAAAAGGTGGAGATAACAAGATATGTCTGACTGATGTGTAAAAGGTGGAGATAACAAGATATGTCTGACTGATGGGTAAAAGGTGGAGATAACAAGATGTGTCTGACTGATGGGTAAAAGGTGGAGATAACAAGATGTGTCTGACTGATAATAATTATAATAATTACAATATTTATATAGCGCAAAATCTTGATAGAAATCAAATATAAGCGCTGAACATACACATACGCACGCGCGCACACACACACACTCACACATGGCTATAAATGGGGAAAAAGAATAAAAGCAATGGAAAATTATAGAGAGCATAATATATGCAAATATATATTACAATGTGATTCCACTGCGAGCGGAGACAGGCTACAGAGGGGGATGAGTGAGGTCAGGATTTTATGCAGAGGAGAAAAGGTGAGTTTTGAGAGCGGACTTGAAGGAGACAAAAGTAGGTTGCTGACGGACTGAGAGAGGAAGTTTGTTCCAGGAGAGTGGACCAGAAACAGAGAAGGCTCGTGGACCGTAGGTATTGAGCTTAGTGCGTGGAAAGCAAAAAGTCAGAGGATCGGAGGCAGAGCGGAGGGTACGTGAGGGAACATAGATCTCAAGTAGGCTTGACAGGTAATCGGGGGCTGCGTTATTGAGGCTTTTGTAGCACATGGTGTCTAGTTTGTACTGTATGCGCTTTGATACAGGGAGCCAGTGAAGTTGTGCCAGGAGAGGAGATATGTGGTCAGCTTTTTTCTTTTTGAGTACAAGGCGTACAGCATTGTTTTGAATGCGCTGTAGGATGTGGATGGTGGAGGCAGGAAGACCAGACAGGAGTGAATTGCAATAGTCAATGCGAGACATTATGAAGGAGAGAACAAGTTTTGCAGTTGTTTCAACAGAGAGATAATAATATAATAATAATAATTACAATATTTATATAGCGCAAAATCTTGATAAAATCAAATCTAAGCGCTGAAGCAGGCACACACGCAGGCACGCACGCTCGCACACACACGCACGCACACATACAGACACACACACACACACACACACACACACACACACACACACACACCCACACACACGCATGGCTATAAATGGGGAGAAAGGATAAAAGCAATAAAAGCAAGAATAAAAGCAATGGAAAATTATAGAGAGCATAGCATACAATTATATATTATAACCATGTGATTCCCTCCGAGCGGAGACAGGCTGCAGAGGGGAGGGTTGAGTGAGGTTAGGATTTTATGCAGGAGAGAAAAGGTGAGTTTTGAGAGCGGACTTGAAGGAGACAAAAGTAGGTTGCTGACGGACTGAGAGAGGAAGTTTGTTCCAGGAGAGTGGACCAGAAACAGAGAAGGCTCGTGGACCATAGGTATTGAGCTTAGTGCGTGGAAAGCGAAGAGTCAGAGGATCAGAGGCAGAGCGGAGGGTACGTGAGGGAACATAGATCTCAAGTAGGCTTGACAGGTAATCGGGGGCTGCGTTATTGAGGCTTTTGTAGCACATGGTGTCTAGTTTGTACTGTATGCGCTTTGATACAGGGAGCCAGTGAAGTTGTGCCAGGAGAGGAGATATGTGGTCAGCTTTTTTCTTTTTGAGTACAAGGCGTGCAGCATTGTTTTGAATGCGCTGTAGGATGTGAATGGTGGAGGCAGGAAGACCAGACAGGAGTGAATTGCAATAGTCAATGCGAGACATTATGAAGGAGAGAACGAGTTTTGCAGTTGTTTCGACAGAGAGATACTTCCTGATCAGCTTTATACGATGGAGATGATAGTAGCAGGATCTGGCAGTTTGAGAAACAAAGTTGTTCATGGAGAGGGTAGAGTCAATGCAGACACCAAGGTTTTTAGCTGAATCAGAAATTGGGACTGATGTGTTACATAATGGGAGAGAAAGAGGAGGCAGCTGAGAAAGTTTCTGACGGGTGCCAATGAGGATAGCTTCTGTTTTGTCGTCATTAAGCTGAAGTCTATTGTGTGTCATCCAGTTCTTAATGTCCGAGTAACACTCAGTGGTGCGAGTCAACAGGCGCTGTATATTATCAGGTGAGTCACTGTCTTGAAGTTGGGTGTCATCAGCATAGAAGTGGTGTTTTATAGAATGGGAGTTGGTGATGGTGGACAGGGGGGAGGTGTAAAGAGTGAAAAGAACAGGGCCAAGGACAGATCCTTGTGGAACACCACAGGTCAGGTATGCAGGTTGAGAGTAAGTGCCATTGATGAGAACGGTTTGTTTTCTGTTTGATAGGTATGAAGTGAACCAAGACAGAGCAATGTCAGAGATGCCAAAAGTATGATGAAGTCTAGAAAGGAGAATACCATGATCAATGGTATCAAAGGCTGCAGACAGATCAAGGAGTGTGAGGAGAGAGACTTTGCCAGTATCAGTTGCAAGGAGGAGATTGTTGAGAATGTGTAGTAGGGCAGTTTCAGTGCTATGGCACTGGCGGTAGGCTGACTGGAAAGGATTGAGGAGATTGTTGGCAGACAGGTGAGAGTTCAGCTGGTTGAGGACGACTTTTTCAAGGAGTTTTGACAAGAAAGAGAGATTAGAGATAGGCCGGTAATTTTTCAGTTCATTTGGATCTAAATTGTGTTTCTTGAGGAGAGGGTGAACAATAGCAGACTTGAAAGAATCTGGGACAGTTCCAGTTTGAAGAGAAGTATTGATGATGTCAGTGATGAATGGGAGGAGAGTAGGGAGACAGTCGGCGTAGACAGAACCTGGAAGAGGATCCAGTTCGCAGGTTTTGAACGACATGGATCTGATTGTGTTGAGAATTTCTTCTTGTGAGACTGGGGTAAAAGTAGTAAGAGGTGTGCCAGAGAAGGAAGGGTCAGGTGGGCATGGTTGACAGGGTGTCCTGTCAAGCCTGTCACGAAGAGTTTGTATTTTGGTGGTGAAATAATTGGAGAATACAGATGGGAGTTCTTCATTTGTATGTTTTGTTGGGAGAGGTAAATATTTTCGTGTGCCAAGGAGATGATTCATGGTTGTAAAGAGTTCTTTTGAAGAAGAGGCATTCAGGATTTTGGTTTGGAAATAGCTTGTTTTTGCTGATGCAATGAGGGTGGATACTTTTGTTTTAGAGGCTTGGAAAAGTTGCCTGTGTACAGTGAGTTTGGATTTGCGCCAGCGGCGCTCTGCTCTGCGGCGGGCACGTTTTGCACAGGCGATCTCATGAGTGAGCCAGGGGGTAGGGGGGCGGTCAGGTAAAAGACGGGTTGTGGCTGGAGCATGAGTGTCCAGAAGATGGTGGAGAGTAGTATAGAATTCATCGGCAAGGTTATGTGACTTTTCAGAAAGGAGACTGATGGGTAAAAGATGGAGATAACAAGATATGTCTGACTGATGGGTAAAAGGTGAACATAAGAAGATATCTCTGACTGATGGGTGAAAGTTGGAGATAACAAGATATGTCTGACTGATGGGTAAAAGGTGGACATAAGAAGATATGTCTGACATGATGGGTAAAAGATATAACAGATAGTCTGATGATGTGTAAAAGGTGGAATAACAAGATATGTCTGACTGATGGGTAAAAGGTGGAAATAACAAGATATGCTGACTGATGGGTATAAAAGGTGAGATAACAAGATATGTCTGACTGATGGGTAAAAAGGTGGACATAACAAGATATGTCTGACTGATGGAGTAAAAGGTGGACATAACAAGATATGTCTGACTGATGGGTAAAAGGTGGACATAACAAGATATGTCTGACTGATGGGTAAAAGGTGGACATAACAAGATATGTCTGACTGATGGGTAAAAGGTGGACATAACAAATGTGTTTTTTAAAAAAAAAAAGATATGTCTGACTGATGGGTAAAAGGTGGAGATAACAAGATATGTCTGACTGATGGTAAAAGGTGGACATAACAAGATATGTCTGACTGATGGGTAAAAGGTGGACATAACAAGATATGTCTGACTGATGGGTAAAAGGTGGACATAACAAGATATGTCTGACTGATGGGTAAAAGGTGGACATAACAAGATATGTCTGACTGATGGGTAAAAGGTGACATAAACAAGATATGTCTGACTGATGGGTAAAAGGTGGACATAACAAGATATGTCTGACTGATGGGTAAAAGGTGGACATAACAAGATATGTCTGACTGATGGGTAAAAGGTGGAATAACAAGATATGTCTGACTGATGGGATAAAGGTGGACATAACAAGATATGTCTGACTGATGGTAAAAGGTGGAATAACAAGATATGTCTGACTGATGGTAAAAGGTGGAATAACAAGATATGTCTGACTGATGGGTAAAAGTGGACATAACAAGATATGTCTGACTGATGGGTAAAAGGTGGACATAACAAGATATGTTCTGACTGATGGGTAAAAGGTGGACATAACAAGATATGTCTGACTGATGGTAAAAAGGTGGAGATAACAAGATATGTCTGACTGATGGGTAAAAGTTGGAATAACAAATATGTCTGACTGATGGGTAAAAGGTGGAGATAACAAGATATGTCTGACTGATGGGTAAAAGGTGGACATAACAAGATATGTCTGACTGATGGTAAAAGGTGGACATAACAAGATATGTCTGACTGATGGGTAAAAGGTGGAGATAACAAGATATGTCTGACTGATGGTAAAAGGTGAGATAACAAGATATGTCTGACTGATGGTAAAAGGTGGAATAACAAGATATGTCTGACATGATGGGTAAAAGGTGACATAACAAGATATGTCTGACTGATGGGTAAAAGTGGAATAACAAGATATGTCTGACTGATGGGTAAAAGTGGGACATAACAAGATATGTCTGACTGATGGTAAAAGTGGAGATAAAACAAGATATGACTGATGATGGTAAAGAGTGGAATAACAAGATATGTCTGACTGATGGGTAAAAGGTGGACATAACAAGATATGTCTGACTGATGGTAAAAGGTGGACATAACAAGATATGTCTGACTGATGGGTAAAAGGTGGCATAACAGATTGTCTGACTGATGGGTAAAAGGTGGAGATAACAAGATATGTCTGACTGATGGGTAAAAGGTGGTAAAATGATATTCTGACTGATGGTAAAAGGGGACAAACAAGATATGTCTGACTGATGGGTAAAAGTGGACATATACAAGATATGTCTGACTGAGTGTAAAAGGGATAGACAAAAGTATGTGTCTGAATGGGGTAAAAAGGTATAGATACAAGAAAGTCTATGATGGAGTAAAAGTGTGATAACAAGATGGTCTCAATGAGGTAAAATAACATAACAAGATAGTCTACCCGATGGATAAAAGGTGGAAATAAAAAGTATGTCTGACTGATGGTAAAAGGTGAGATAACAGAATGTTGACTGATGGGTAAAAGGTGAGAAACAAGATAGTCTGACTGATGGGTAAAAGGGACATAACAGATGTACTGACAGAGGTAAAAGGTTGACTAGAGAAAATGTTGACGATGGAAAAGGTTGACGATGTAAAAGGAAAAAAATTCTGACTGATGGATAAAAGGTGGACAGAAAAGATATTCGACTGATGGGTAAAAGGTGGGGATAACAAGATATGTCTGACTGATGGTAAAAGTGGAGATAACAAGATATGTCTGACTGAGTGTAAAAAGTGGAGATAACAAGATATGTCTGACTGATGGGTAAAAGGTGGAATAACAAGATATGTCTGATGATGTAAAAGTTGGAGATAACAAGATATGTCTGACTGATGGGTTAAAAGGTGGAGATAACAAGATATGTCTGACTGATGGGATAAAAGTTGGAGATAAAAGATATGTCTGACTGATGGTAAAAGGGAGATAACAAGATTGTTGATTGATGGGTAAAAGGTGGATAACAAGATATGTCTGACTGATGGTATAAAGGTGGAGATAACGAAGTATTGTCTGATGGGTAAAGGTGGAATAACAAGATGTCGTGAAAGGTGGGTAAAAGGTTGCTGACTATGGAATATGTTGACATAATAGGTATATTAATGGAAAGTAGAAAAAGTATGTCTGCATGTGGTAAAAGATGGGAGATACAAAGTATGATGGGTAGAAGATGGATAAAAGATAGGTATACAAGTATGGTAAAGATGGGTAAAAGAGTGAGTACAAGATATGCTGATGAAGTGGGTAAAAAGGTAGAGATGAATGGGTAATGTTGACTAATGGGTAAAAGGTGGAGATAACAAGTTAATGTGAATAACAGGTAAGCTGAGATAAAGAAGTGTATTAACCAGATATGGTAAAGGGAGATAACAAGATATGCTTATGATTGATGGGAAAAAGTGGACATAACAAGATATATATTGGCTAAAGTGGATAAAAGGTGAGATAACTGATATGTTAAGATGAGGTAAAAATGGTACGATATAAAAAGAAATTGTCTGACTGATGGTAAAAGATGGAAATAACTAAGATATGTCTGACTGATGGGTTAAAAGGTGGAGATAACTAGTATGTCTGACTGATGGTAAAAGTGGAGATAACAAGATATGTCTGACTGATGGTAAAAGTTGGAATAACAAGGTATGTCTGATGATGGAAATGGGATAAATAAGGATGGAGTTAACATAGATAGTGGTATGTCTGACTGATGGGTTAAAGTTGGAGATAACAAGATATGTCTGACTGATGGTAAAAGTGGACATAAGAAGATATGTCTGACTGATGGTAAAAGGTGACAAACGAATATTTTGTCTGATGGGTAAAAGGTGGAATAACAAGATATGTCTGCTATGGTTAAAAGTTGGAGCATAACAAGATATGTCTACTGATGGGTAAAAGTGGATATACAAGATATGTCTGACTGATGGTAAAAGGTAGACAACAAGATATGTTTGACTGATGGGTAAAGGTGGACATAACAAGATATGTCTGACTATGGTAAAAGGTGGAATAACAAGATATGTTCAAGGTTAAAAGTGGAATAACAAGATATGTCTGACTGATGGGTAAAAGGTGGACATAACAAGATATGTCTGACTGATGGGTAAAAGGTGGACATAACAAGATATGTCTGACTGATGGGTAAAAGGTGGAGATAACAAGATATGTCTGACTGATGGGTAAAAGGTGGAATAACAAGATATGTCTGACTGATGGGTAAAAGTGGAATAACAAGATATGTTCTGACTGATGGGTAAAAGGTGGACATAACAAGATATGTCATGACTGATGGGTAAAAGGTGGACATAACAAGATATGTCTGACTGATGGGTAAAAAGGTGGACATAACAAGATATGTCTGACTGATGGGTAAAAGGTGAGATAACAAGATATGTCTGACTGATGGGTAAAAGGTGGAATAACAAGATATGTCTGACTGATGGGTAAAAGGTGGACATAACAAGATATGTTGGACTGATGGGTAAAAGGTGGACATAACAAGATATGTCTGACTGATGGTAAAAGGTGGAGATAACAAGATATGTCTGACTGATGGGTAAAAGGTGGAGATAACAAGATATGTCTGACTGATGGGTAAAAGGTGGAGATAACAAGATATGTCTGACTGATGGTAAAAGGTGGAGATAACAAGATATGTCTGACTGATGGGTAAAAGGTGGAGATAACAAGATATGTCTGACTGATGGGTAAAAGGTGGACATAACAAGATATGTCTGACTGATGTGTAAAAGGTGGATATAACAAGATATGTCTGACTGATGGGTAAAAGGTGGAGGTAACTGGATATGTCTGACTGATGGATAAAAGGTGGAGGTAACTGGATATGCCTGACTGATGGGTAAAATGTGGACATAAAAAGATATGTCTTACTGATGGGTAAAATGTGGACATAACAAGATATGTCTTACTGATGGGTAAAAGGTGGACATAACAAGATATGTCTGACTGATGGGTAAAAGGTTGAGATAACTGGATATGTTTGCCTGATGGTAAAAGATGGAGATAACTGGGTATGTCTGACTGATGGGTAAAAGTTGGAGATAACTCAGTATGTCTGACTGATGGTTAAATGGCGGAGATAACTTGGATATGTCTGATTATCGGTAAAAGGCAGTGATAACTGAAGATATCTGCGTGATGAGTAAATGTTGGAGATAATAATAATAATAATGATAATGATAATAATAATAGTAATAATGATAATAATAATGATAATATTAATGAAATGACAATCATATGAACCTGTTAAATATTAAAATATCAAAGATATGAGCATAAGTAAGAAACATTTGTGCACAGATTCAATGGTGCTGATACCATACCATTCACTCTGGCTCTTCACTACACCACCACCTCCACGTTTATTCAGTCATTCAGTCAAATCACAGTGCCATGGAGTCCATGGAAAACTGTGATGTCATTTACGATCTACCTATAAAATCTTTGAGTTCACTGTGATGTCACTTACGATCTACCTTTAACATCTTTAAGCTAACTGTGATGCCATCTACAATCAACCTATAACATATTCAAGTTAATTGTGATGTCATCTGCAATCAACTTATAACATAATTAAGGTAACTATGATGTCATCCACAATCAACTTATAACATCTTTTAGTTAACTGTGATGCCATATACAATCAACCTATAACATATGCAAGTTAAATGTGATGTCATCTGCAATCAACTCTAACATCTTTAAGCAAACTATGATGTCATCCACAATCAACTTATAACATCTTTAAGTTAACTGTCATGCCATCTACAATCAACCTATAACATCTTTAAGCAAACTATGATGTCATCCACAATCAACTTATAAATCTTTAAGTTAAATGTCATGCCATCTACAATCAACCTATAACATATTTAAGCTAACTATGATGTCATCCACAATCAACTTATAACATATTTTAGTTAACTGTGATGCCATATACAATCAACCTATAACATATTCAAGTTAAATGCGATGTCATCTGCAATCAACTATAACATCTTTAAGTTAACTGTGATGCCAATTACAACCAACCTGTAACATCTTGAAGTTGTTTCCAAAAGCATTTAAGAAGTTAACTATTAGTCTATCTGTGATGGAGCATTTGTTATTTTTTTCAGGCATGTGATCTTTATTGATTGTTATCATATGATTCAGTAATGACTAGTTTTGTAGGACGGCCCATTAGCTCAGCTGGTCACAGCGCCATACTGGTAACTCGGAGGTCGTGGGTTCGATCCCCATGTGGGCTACAATTTTTACAATACTAGTATAAAAATACAGATTAGATAAAACATAGGCTAGGTTGGACCCCAGGATCTGGCCAGCCCATGTGTTTATGAGCAGGCTTAAGACTTGTGCCATGATCACCACATACATGGCAAATGTGACGTTAGTGCATCTGGAATTTATTCCGAGCGCGGAGACGTCATCTTGAGAAACTGAAACTAAACCGAAACCTAGTAGGTGCTCTATGTATTTGCCTATATCCATGTGTTCTGTTTGTCTCTCTTTGTACTCATCTGTAGGAAGTCATGGTTTCTGTCAACAGTTTGTGTCTGTTCAAATGTCTCCATTTTAGCTACTAGTTTCAGCATTTGGTGACTAACAATTTGTCCTTTGTCTTTTTACTGAATTACACCAAATGTTTTGTTATGTTCTTTTTGTGTTTAATTATTCTCCTTTCTTACTGATGTTGTATGATGATATGTTATGTTCTTTTTGTGTTTAATTATTCTCCTTTCTTATTGATGTTGTATGATGATATGTTATGTTTTTTGTGTTTAATTTTTCTCTTTTCTTATGATGTTGTATGATGATTGTTTGTTCTTTGTGTTATTTTTTCTTTTCTTACTGATGTTGTATGATGATATGTTATATTCTTTTTGTGTTTAATTTTTTTCTTTTCTTACTGATGTTGTATGATGATATGTTATGTTCTTTTTGTGTTTAATTTTTCTTTTTGTGTTTAATTTTTCTCTTTTCTTACTGATGTTGTATGATGATATGTTATGTTCTTTTTGTGTTTAATTTTTCTCCTTTCTTACTGGTGTTGTATGATGATATCGTCTTTGCTCTTATCTGTCTCTGTTATCTGAGTGTCTAATATTTATCGGATATTTTTAATCAAAACTGGATTTTGTTATTGGACAACTTATCTACAACTTATCTTGTGTACGGTTATGCTGCATGTTGTTCTTTCACATCATTGAGAGTTTACTTGTATGCACATTCTGCATATTTCGTATCTTTGAATAGTTGAAATGAACCCCCAAGCAGATTAAATTTTGTTCTGTTCTTTTCATTCAATCTTAGAATTAGTTTTGGTTTTTGTTTGCTTGGTTGGTTGGTCATTTTGTTTGGTTGGTTACACTGGAGTTAAATTGTACGGTTTCATTTTCACTTCATTAATCATCAGTGACATTTGATTTTTTGAGGGGAGGAGGGATGGGGGAGGGAGAGGGGCAACACTTTATCTGTACCACTGCAGTGGCGTTGACCTCACCCGTTCTTTTCTGGCTCATATATATACATTTATACATATATACATATATACAACATATCACCAAGTTGTCAGTCATTCCGTCAAAGTCTTACAGCCAAGAAGCCCAAGGACACCAGCTATAAAATGCCTCCATCAAGGCACTCACCTGAGGAGACTGCACCTTGCTGGATCGCTTTGATGGAGTTCAACAGTGCCTGTTCCAATATACTGTTCCAATATACAAGGTGTGCTGCCTGTTTCGCTCTTTAAACAATGATCGTTCAGTCGTGGAACTAGACCAATAAGAGATCTCCAGTAAGGAGACCACCACCACGGCCTTCCAGTGACAGCCCCCATAAACCATTGATAGCAAAGAACCCAACTGGACTTGAACACAGACACGGAAACGGTAGAGGAAAACGAAACTAAGGCCACCAACAGATCAAGGCATGAAGGGCCACAGTGTCTGGGACAGTGTTCAAGTTTTATGACGATTGATGATTTCATGACAACGGGAGTGATGCTCATGATGCTATGGAGTTCCGCCTAGGATTGAAACTGGGTGACACTACGCTTACTTTCATAATAAATAGATATCCTGGCGTCAAGCATGCCTGAATGAAACAGAATATTGCAGTGTTGGTAAAGAATACTGAACAACACCTTAAATGACGCATCCATAAATAAGATGAAGCTGGACTGTGTGATAACAGTTTCCCCACTCAACGTAAAACATGGTCAACTGTGGAAAGGGGCCACTCAGGGAAAATTTTTTTCCATCAGTGTGTTTAGACTGATGGGGTTTGGATCCACGCCATGCCAGTGAGTAGTCCTTTGTGATAACCACTTTGACACGTCAACCGTTGATATTTGCATCTGTAATATTAGTATAACCTGTAAAGACATTTATCCTTTGTTCAGGTTATGTGCACCAGGATCACAGCATCCAGAGGAAATGATTGACGAGTTCTGCAACCGACACCAAAACGTCAAAGACATTGAAATCCGGAAATGTTTGCATAATCATGGGGAATAGCAACGCAAAAAAGGAAACAAACAAAAAATGGTGTCTCTAAAGAACATGGCTTGGGGCCTTTTGGACTTGGTGTAAGGAACGAGAGCAGGGATAAACTATGACATTTCGTCAGACCAACCAGTTTAAAATCTTAAACATTAAAGTTTTGTATAAACACCACCCACGTAGATGGTTTGTATGGATGTCCCCGAACTGGTAATGCAGAATCAAATTGACTGTGTACTGGTAAATGACGCGTGGTCTTCAAGTTTTTTGGACTGCAAAACGAAACCAGGTGCAGACTGTAACACGGATCCCATCCTACTGACAGCCAAAATGAAATTTAAAGGTTTCAAGAAAAAAGAAATCTCCACCCTTTGATCCGATACGACACTGGAAAGCTAGAAGATGAATCCATAAAATCAAAATTTCTAATAACAACAGAAAGTCACTTTGAATCATTACTACACACGCAAGAAGGAAAACAACCAGACGAGCTATGACAAGAAATGAAAGCAATATGGATAGAAACGGCTGAAACTATAATTGGAAAACAACTCCGAAACCAGACAAACCATGGATCAGCACAACAACGATATTGCTTCCTGAAGAAAAGAGAAAGGCAAGGAAACATGGAGACAACCAAGAACATAAAAATGTTATGCAAAAACGTCAGGCAGCAAATTAAACACGATAAGAAAAATGGTTAGAAGAAGAATGTTTAAGAATTACATAATTTGACGAAGTGAACAATGTTCAAGAATTACATAATTTGACGAAGTGAACAATGTTCAAGAATTACAGAATTTGACGAAGTGAACAATGTTCAAGAATTACAGAATGTGACAAAGTGAACAATGTTCAAGAATTACAGAATTTGACTAAGTGAACAATGTTCAAGAATTACAGAATGTGACAAAGTGAACAATGTTCAAGAATTACAGAATGTGACAAAGTGAACAAGTCAAAGACTTTCTTCAATAAGATACGTCTGTCAGGCGCAAAAGTTTCACACCAAAACAGCTGATCATCAAATCCTCATCAGGAAAAGCACTAAAAGACTGAGGGACAGAGTACGGCCCACGACTGTTCAGATATAACAACAACACAGATGATGCTGTTGCAGACATAAAAGCAGAACATTTGGAGCCACCGCTACTTCTACACGAAGTTGAATCAGAGATACAAAAACTAAGAAACGTAAAATACCCAGGACTAGACTGCATACTAGCCGAGCAGATCAAGGCAAGTGGTAAAACAAACAGGGATCTAACTCATCCATGTCTTATGCCGCAAAATATGGAATACATGCAAATGTCTGGAAGAGTGGAAACAACAGGAACTAGTGAAGCAGGCGACACACAAGAATTTGGAAACTACAGAACGATAGCACTGACAAGCCACACAAACTTGTGCTGCTACACATACATTTAAACAGACTTAAAGCAATGGTTGAAGCTGAGGTAGTGGAAAACAAGCGGGTTTACCAGGAAGTGGAACTGGAGACATACTTTGCACCCTACAAGTATTCATGGAAAAGATCAGAGAGACTCACAAGGATGGATACATCACTTTCATTGACTACAGGAAGACCTTCGACAATGTCAAAATCAAACTCTGTTTGCTACCTTTCAGACAATGGGATTTCCAACACACCTTGCTGCTCCCATAAAATCTCTCCACGAAGATCAGAATGCCAAAATCAGATAGGAAACAAACACACTGAAGCATTCAACATCAAGGAAGGTTTGCGCAAAGACATATCCTCCCACAAAATTTGTTCAGTACATATACCGAACATGTTATGAGGGATTCCAACATGGAAGAATATGGCATAACAGTGGGAGGCAGAAAAATCTCAAACCTCAGGTATGCTGACGACACAACACTCTGTAGAAACGATCACCAGGAGGCATCATCTATGATAAATGTCCTGAATATGATCGGGGAAGAGAAGAACCTTAAACTGAATGCCAAGAAAAATACATTTTTACATATTGGCCTGGGTCTAGCCAAATCCATCTACATAAGTCAAGATAAAGTTGGAAGAAGTCTGCCAGTTCAAATATTTAGGATCAATTAAATCCAACGATGCAGATTGTTCCACCCACATCAACGCCAGAATTGGCATGGCAAAGATACGGATGATAGACCTCACACACATCCAGAAATACAAAACGATAAACATAAAACTAAAATGAAAATAATGAGATGTCTGGTCTAGACCATGATGTCGTACAGAGCTGAAGGATAGACCCCCAAAAAGAAAAAAAAATAGAGAAAATAAATTCAACTGAAATGTGATTCTAAAGACGTCTCTTAACGGTGATCTGGAAAAACAAGACCCGTGACAAGAGCATACTCGACAAAACTTGTACACGTCATCCTTTAAAAGAAATTTACCTTCTTTGGACATGTGTGCATAAACAAATAATGCACTCTCATGAAAGGTGTCATTCAGGGAAAAATCGAGGGCAAAAAAGAAAGGGGAAGACGACAAACAGATTATCCAGTAAACATCAAAGAGTGGACAGGTCGTAACAGACCAGAGATTTTCAACCTGGTTGAGGAAAGACAGATGTGGAGGACAGAGACCTGGAGAGCAGTGTGGGTAGCCAACGTTCCATGGAGTGATGCTGTCGAGTGACTTACTGAATATTAGTGATAAGAGTATGGGACACAAAAGGTGTTGGTCTTCTCCATATATATCTGAAAACAGCACGGTTCATTTCTCTCCAAACATCTACAAGTTGCAGTTTGTTCATCATATGAAAAACAATCTCTCACTGTAATGTCATGAATATTTTTACAAATAAGGCAATGTATAATACATCATCACTAAATTCCAGTCTCCACTCATTAACATATAAGACTTCTATATCACTTTGGTTTCTTTGTGAAAGTTTTCAGTAAATACAAGACCATCCTTCTTCACACCCTCTGTATTTACCCAACTAAGCTCTGCATCGATAGTTCTCAAAAACAAGTAGAAGCAAGTGCTTTCCTTGGCTGTTAGTCAATGTTTCACTGATGCTGGTCGAAATTATTATTCAGCAATGTAGCAACTTAACACAACCTAACGTAAAGACACATCATATCGCCACTCGTCATTCTGATCTCTTGGTCAATTGTTTATCCTATGGTAAGTGAACTGAATGTTTCTACCTCAGATACATAAAACACGTTTCTTGCTTTCCTGTAAATGTCCTAGTCCCTGGCATTTAAATGCGCCTATATTAAAGCTAGTCACGGCTGTTAGTTTTCTTATAACATGCATTGTACAATTGAATTTCTGAAACATCATCTTTTACAACAATGCCCGTTGTATGTACTTTCCTTTTACCTGTCTCTTTTTGATGATGACGAAAGTCGTGATTTCAAAACTTGTAATACTTTATCTTCTTGTGCTCGCTGTTGTTCTTGTGTTGTAATAGTCCATATGTATAGGAATGGGCTCAGTGCAGAACTGAGGGGTAACATAAACGCAACCATAGCCACGTAGACTCTGTCTGATACAGCAATACCTGTTACTATCAGCACACTGCTTATGCCGAAAGAAAACCAACACACAGCTTCTGTCACTGCTATTTTCAGCAACACATGTACAGAGCAATAAAGTGGTCTTATTGTAGGATCAACCATAATTTGGTATTTTGGCGTTCTTCCTTTGACGATGATTTCACCAGTCACAAACACAAGACACAAGACAAAGTTTAGGACAGAAATGACTGTGAACCATCTGAATTGTTGGTTACAGTTATAGCAGTCAAATAAAGCCAGACGACACAGACCAGACTGTCCATCAAGGCCCCAGTGTGACAGTCCTGGGAGAAAAGGTATCACTGACAGGATTATTCCTATAAACCAAGTGACGGCACAAATTGCAGCTGTTAAACGTTGACTAAATCTCCACCTGGTTATAGGGAAACAGAGGATGAAAACGTGATCCAGTGTCATGAACCAGATGAACAGAACTGACACCTCACTGGAGAGCAGGGAAAGAAAACCAGCAACCTTGCAAGTCACACTGTTAATCCATGTCTTTTCAACATACATGTAATTTCCATGGGATATTTCGTTGGCTACTATTACAATACACATGTTAATACCCATACCAAGATTAGACGTAAGAAAATTTGCGTATAACGTGATGAAAGTACTTCCGTATACTTTCTTCATCATAAACAGAGCCATGAAGCAAACCACATTTCCTATGATGGCACAGATGCTCAACAATATAAACAGAAGTCTGTACAGGTCAGTTGGTAACAATTGTGTACAAGAAGAAAACTTGGGGTGTGGCGATAAACATGTGACTTTTGTCGACAGTTTAGGAAATAACTGAGCACAACAAAGTCTAAAGTTTGGTGAAAAGACAGTTTTCAGGTGGGTTACCTTTGAAAACAAATTAAGTTTGAAATGGCTGATCGGAGTTGTCCGTATGTCTATCACCGTAACTGTGGGTACAATTTCAAAGTCAGCATTCCCTAGGATTGCTATTGCTGACGAAGATAAATTTAAACATTTCAATTGAGGTAAATGCATAAACCTTTCACTGTGAAATGTTTTTATGCGTGTTCTTGACAAGTCTATTGTTCTCAATGAGTAGTACACATTAAACGCTTTAGCTGTCAAAAGCTGAATTGGATTATTTGCTAAGATTAGAATCCTCAGATACGATAGCTTAGTAAACACATTCATATCAACAAAATTCAGTTGATTACTGCCTAAATCAATATGTTGCAAGTTTAAAAACTTTGTGTCTCCTAGATGAATTATGGAACAATGTGCAAGACTTAATCGAATAAGATATGTATTGGTTGTGAAGTCAGTCAAATTCATTCCTGAGCCCGTGGCATCTACATAGCGAAGCTGAGGAAAGAGTTCAGCAGAAAAAGGTTGAGAACACAGAAAAGAGTGACCTTGACACAGGCAGCCTACAGGACAGGTCATATCACACAACCATTCATCATCCCTCTGTGGGCACTGATCCCAGCCATCACACAGATGATCTCCATGCACACAAACTTTGGACGTTCGGCACTGGTGAAAATCAGGACATGTCGCTGTCTCACAGTCTTGTTCATCTTCGCCATATGTGCAGTCAGAAAATCCATTGCAACGTGTATAGACAGGGAGACAGTATAACCAGTTCTCTGTACACCAGTAATGAGTGTCAGGACATGACTCGTCACTTTTCATCACTTGCTGAGTAAAGTAACCTGTGCCATCAAGGTTGATGAAATATCGCTGCCTAGAGTCTGCCATTTTGTGATTGAAATGATCGTGTTCAGTACAGGCGACTTCATCAGAATCGTCCAGGCAGTCTGAATGTCCATTACAATGTTGGCCATGCCACACACACTTACCATTGGAGCACAGAAATCTGTTACAAGGTAGAAACACACAGAAGAACTCATCACTGTTATCTGGACAATCCTGACTAAAATCACACACCAGAGTGTAAGGTATCGTTGTTATGTCATCATCACAAATAAACATGGCAATAGTATACATAATACGTTCGCCCAAAGGACTTGGTGTAGAGCTCTTTATACTCGTGTCCAGGAAAACACAGAACTCTGAATGTTTCATGTTTCCACCATGACTTTTGGGGTCACATAACAGAAACGAGTGTGTCACATGACCATCTACACGCTCAAACAAAACATGCCGCGTTTGCATAAAGATGGACTGAAGTGAATGCAAATCCGGAAACTCAACAGTTTGGGGGAAAATGAAATTTTCTGATTTTGATTGCATTTCGCAGATCACTTCTTCAAACTGCAGTGTCCTTGGCTGTTTGCTGAAATGCAGGTACATTAGTTTAATGACCATTCCCATGTGAATCCGTGAAGGCATGTAACCATCCAAAACACGGAAGTGATCAATATTGTAGTTCAAGGTGTTATCAGACCATTTAAAAAATTTGCTGTACATAATAGGCACAGAGTACCAGCCAGACATGTGACCTATGATTAAGTAAAATGTTTTTACTCCTTTAAAAATATGTAGAAAGTCGTTTTGTTCCTGTCTCGTTTTTAGTGAAGCAATTTTACCACCTATCTCCAGGCATTTTTGTTCCACGTTTTTATAACCTATTATCTTGCTGAATCTGATGTATTGGAAGCACTTGTTAGTTGAAGCCACCAGACCCTGACAAGCAGGACTACTGAAAGGACAGTGCTCCGTTTCATCCTGTCCATCTTTACACTCTGTCTTCAGATTACAGTACAGGTGATGTTTAAAACTGGAATAGAGATCTGCAGAACAGTTGAACAAGCCACTGACAAACCTTTGCGGCTGATTCACTTCAGAATGAAAAGTAAAAAATATTTCCTGGTAGCTTTGGTATAAAAACCAACGTAACGAATAAAAAGTAATATAGAGACACGATGAAGGGAAGATAAATACTGGTGAATCTCGTGTACTGCAAATTTGTAGACTTTTCTGATGATGTACACTTGGCTCAGTGTAAGCCATTTCTAAGCAAGGTTTAACTCTAGTATGCTTATATTTTATCGGAAAGCTGATCATGATGATATTGTCAACAGGTGCTTTTAGTTCTATACTGACATTTGGCGAGTAGTGCACAGGCCATTTATAGTTTGGTAATATGAGATATCCAGAAAGTGTAGATAAATATCCTACAATAAAATCATATTTTTTCACTGCCTCAACTTTGATCATAAATGGAGGACGATTCACAAAGGAAAAGTACATGTGGTTTGTAAATGACACAAATATTTCTTTTTTTAATGAATGGGCATCACATTTACGATAATGCCTTGAATTATAATCAGCAACCACCTGTAGTCTCCATCTATTGTACTCACACCAGTAATGTAACCTTTGAATATGAGCCCTCACAAACATATCCTGAGGTGCCTCAACATGCAAATCACAGAAGATAGATCTATCACACAAACCGTACACCAGTCCTTGTTGTGTTGTATATTCTGAAACGGAATACCTATAACAACGTGATGTGTACTTTTGTACGATTGTAGTGTTGGGTTTGTTATACAGATATTCCACACCTGGACAGATATTCTCAAATGTCAGTGGACTAGCAGTATTGTTGATGGTAATGTTTGTATAGGTTTGATTTGTGATACTGTAAGCATTGACCAAAAGAGGAGTAAATAAAAACTGAACTATTGACACGTACAGGGAAGACCGTGCAATGAAAGCACATGGTCTTGAAGTTGGTGTGCCAGCTATGTTGTTTCTTCCGATACAATCCATGTTTATTCAAAACTGATTATAGTACTGTTTGTTTTCTTGTTTGTTTTTGTTTCTTCGTATTCTTCTGTTGCTGTTTTGTTGTTACACATGTTGTTTTTGATGTTGTCCACAACAACCAATAGTGCAGTGCATGAGTCAACTACTTGCAATTCAAATTAATATACACATCCTCAAAAATACGATATTTACAAATCTGCATTATACCAAACGTTAGGTGGGAATAAACACCTGATATCGGCACTACCATATGTTTTGCTTTTGTTGTTACTTCTTGTTGTCTATACATATTGGTTCATCATCATCATCATCATCATTCATCATCATCATCATCATCATCATCATCATCATTGTTATTCTTTCAATCATTTGATTCCATTTTTAAAAAAAAGACTAATACCCATACGCCCCAAATTTTCTTCAAGGCAATCTGAGGCCTGCGCGGCAATGCTCCTGAAAGCCTAGTCACGATAGAGTCAAAACATCACAGATACGTATGAATTGAAGTAAGCAATGAGAAAAGCAATCTTCTCTCCATCAGAACAAGCACAATCTGTGCAGAAACCTTTATGAATGTTCAGAAACTGGAAAAGGAATCACATGAAAGCTTACCTGACCGTACATGACAGCTGCATTGAAGAAATACTTATCAAAAACAGCAATTCAAGAATTGGACAGACCAAACGGAATGTAGAGAAGCAGCTCCAGCAAGTGTGTCACCGGATACAGACTATTCGCAGACTCCGTCCTCCACTACAGCTTATTTGCTTCGGTCATGTTAACCGTCATGATGCATTGACCAAAGCCATCCTTCAGGCTTCCCAGAGTTTCAGTTTCAGTTTCAGTTTCTCAAGATGACGTCTCGACGCTCGGAATGACTTCCTTATGCACTAACGTCACAGATAATAATTATAATATTTATATAGCGCAAAATCTTGATAAAATCAAATCTAAGCGCTGAAGCAGACACACACGCAAGCACGCACGCACGCACGCAGGCACGCACACACACGCACGCACGCACACACACACACACACACACACACACACACACACTCACACACACGCATGGCTATAAATGGGGAGAAAGAATAAAAGCAAGAATAAAAGCAATGGAAAATTATAAAGAGCATAGCATATACAATTATATATTATAACCATGTGATTCCCCTCCGAGCGGAGACAGGCTGCAGGGGGGGGGGGGGGGGTTGAGTGAGGTTAGGATTTTATGCGGAGGAGAAAAGGTGAGTTTTGAGAGCGGACTTGAAGGAGACAAAAGTAGGTTGCTGACGGACTGAGAGAGGAAGTTTGTTCCAGGAGAGTGGACCAGAAACAGAGAAGGCTCGTGGACCATAGGTATTGAGCTTAGTGCGTGGAAAGCGAAAAGTCAGAGGATCGGAGGCAGAGTGGAGGGTACGTGAGGGAACATAGATCTCGAGTAGGCTTGACAGGTAATCGGGGGCTGCGTTATTGAGGCTTTTGTAGCACATGGTGTCTAGTTTGTACTGTATGCGCTTTGATACAGGGAGCCAGTGAAGTTGTGCCAGGATAGGAGATATGTGGTCAGCTTTTTTCTTTTTGAGTACAAGGCGTACAGCATTGTTTTGAATGCGCTGTAGGATGTGAATGGTGGAGGCAGGAAGACCAGACAGGAGTGAATTGCAATAGTCAATGCGAGACATTATGAAGGAGAGAACGCGTTTTGCAGTTGTTTCGACAGAGAGATACTTCCTGATCAGCCTTATACGATGGAGATGATAGTAGCAAGATCTGGCAGTTTGAGAAACAAAGTTGTTCATGGAGAGGGTAGAGTCAATGCAGACACCAAGGTTTTTAGCTGAATCAGAAATTGGGACTGATGTGTTACATAATGGGAGAGAAAGAGGAGGCAGCTGAGAAAGTTTCTGATGGGTGCCAATGAGGATAGCTTCTGTCTTGTCGTCATTAAGCTGAAGTTTGTTGAACGTCATCCGGTTCTTAATGTCTGAGAACACTCAGTGGTGCGAGTCAACAGGCACTGTATATTATCAGGTGAGTCACTGTCTTGAAGTTGGGTGTCATCAGCATAGAAGTGGTGTTTTATAGAGTGGGAGTTGATGATGGTGGACAGTGGGGAGGTGTAAAGAGTGAAAAGAACAGGGCCAAGGACAGATCCTTGTGGAACACCACAGGTCAGGTGTGCCACGTGTATGGTGATCATGGCACAAGCCTTAAGCCTGCAAATAAAGCCATGAGCTGGCCAGGTCCTGAGACCCTACCTAGACTGTTTTACCTAGCCTATATTTCATACTGGTATTTTATCAGCCCACCACTGGAATGATCTTGGTCACCTGTAAATGACATGTGTATGTGTGTATCTTACCTTCAAAGAAAGAACATATAAAGTAAACAGAACCGTCCACCCCCCCTAGTCAATGCCAAAATGCTCAGCCATCTATCAATTATGTGAAGCCAATATTTTCTTAATCATCGATAGGTAAGTAAGTAAATAAGTAAGTAAGTAAGTACGTAAGTAAGTACGTAAGTAAGTACGTAAATACGTAAGTACGTAAATACGTAAGTACGTAAGTAAATACGTAAGTAAGTACGTAAGTACGTAAGTAAGTACGTAAGTACGTAAGTAAGTAAGTACGTAAGTACGTAAGTAAGTACGTAAGTACGTAAGTACGTAAGTAAGTACGTAAGTAAGTACGTAAGTACGTAAGTACGTAAGTAAGTACCTAAGTACGTAAGTACGTAAGTAACAACAAGATAACAAGATTTTATTTTAGCCCAGTGCACAGACACAAGGAAAATGTTTTGGCTATGCATACAATCACACTCACGCCTCACAACAATTACAATATTCAACATCATAAAAGACAAATTCGTCGGTCATCCACAGAATCGAAGAAACACACGCACACAACACACACACACTCTCACACCAAGGTGCCCAAATCCAAGCCACCTTAGCTGGCCACTAATTGCTGGTTCTGCCCTGCCAGCTAATTAACAGCGCGCATCTGTCCTTCCCCTTCCACTCTCCACACCACTCTCACCCATCCTGTGGTGAGCCACAGGCACACATTGAAGTATAGGCTTACAGATTGACCTAGATTCGATAGGCCTACTCTGTGCCAGTATCAGTCACTTCCTACCCTCAGCCCCCCCCCCCCCTGGAAGGATCGCAGCAGTTACGTAAGTAAGATAAGTAAGTAAGTACGTAAGTAAGTACGTAAGTAAGTACGTAAGTAAGTCAGTAAGTCAGTAAGTAAGTCACTAAGTAAGTGAGTGAGTAAGTAAGTAAATAAGTAAGAAAGTAAGTAAGTAAGTAAGTACATAAGTAAGTAAGTTAGTAAGTACATAAGTATGTAAATACGTAAGTAAGTAAGTAAGTAGGTAGGTAAGCAAGCAAGTAAGTAAGCAAACAAGTAAGCAAGCAAACAAGCGAGTGAGTGAGTAAAAAAAATATGAAGTAAGTTGGTGAATAAATAACTACAAAATAAAGGAGTATGTAGATAAATAAACAGGTAAGAGATGAAAGTAATAAATACCAGTAAATACATGCATATGTGACTGGTTCTTGCGAATGGGGTCACAAGTCGCAACGTGTGAACTGAGATACGGGCCTGAAAAGGTGGTGAGGGTCGATCTGGGTGATTTGAGATTTTTGTTCCTACACATTGACCATTAATCTATCAATTATGGCAAAGATTAAAGTGAAATTTGGGCTGAAAGAGTGTTAAAATAACATTTTAAAGTGATAACCCATCGAGAATGTGCAGATTTTTTCCGTGAAAATGCGTGTGTTTGAGATTTAATTTAGGCCATGAAACCGTACAGGGCCTCAGCATATCGCATACCGTTGGAATCAGCTCGCGAAATAGCTAGTATGTAGTGCAGAACCATTTATCTATCACTTCACTAAGTTTGATGAAGATAGAATACTGGTTGCTAAGGAAAAAGCAGAGAATTTTGTTGTCCTTCTTTAACTCTGCTTTTCTCAAAATGGCAGTCCCATCACCCACTCCCTTTAAATTACTGTAACTCGCTCAATTTTCCAGTTAGACAGTTGAATTATACATCATCGGAAAGAGCATTTTTTCTGCTTTTCGGTGATATAAATATCTCTATACCCCCCAAAATTAAGTTGTGACCCCATTCGTGAGAACAGGTCACATATATTCACATCCCCGCACACAGACTAAAAAAATTAGTGGTCAGTATACCCGGCCCACCTGTCAGGCATTCCGGAAAGAGTACAGGACTGTAGTCAAGCAGGACAATAAACACCAAAGACTGGAACAGCTCCATTGTCTGGCTGCCTGGTGCTGCATGCCATATACAGATGGGTCATTCTGTCTGCTGCTGCATCTCATTTAGTCATCAACCCAGCCATCCTCCGAATTGATCACACTCGTCGCTGGATTTGATGATGATGATGAATCTCATGATGATGATGAACATGGTGATGATGATGAATATGATGATTATAATGATAATGATGATCATTATGAAGATGATGATGAATATGGTGAAGAAGAAGAAGAAGAAGAAGAAGATGATGATGATGATGATGATGATAATGATGATGATGACGATGGTAATTTACCGAGACAGCAGAGCATGTATACACAATTGCAGTGAACTAGAATACCGACATCTTCAACACCACAATGTGACTGCTGGCAGCATGCTCTTTACCGTGTGTGATTATCTATATAATAATAATAATAATAATTACAATATTTATATAGCGCAAAATCTTGATAAAATCAAATCTAAGCGCTGAAGCAGACACACACGCAAGCACGCATGCACGCACGCACGCACGCACACACACGCACGCACACACACACACACACACACACACACACACGCATGGCTATAAATGGGGAGAAAGAATAAAAGCAATAAAAGCAAGAATAAAACCAATGGAAAATTATAGAGAGCATAGCATATACAATTATATATTATAACCATGTGATTCCCTCCGAGCGGAGACAGGCTGCAGAGGGGGGTTAGGATTTTATGCGGAGGAGAAAAGGTGAGTTTTGAGAGCGGACTTGAA
>JAPXFY010000018.1:76341472-76356472 GCA_030674185.1 Monoplex corrugatus
CTCTGAGAAATGTCTAAAGAAGTAGTTTTAATGGCTTCTGAATGCAGTTCTCCACAAAAGAATTGTAGGCCTCCCTCGGTCATGGCTGACCATGGACAAAGTACATCCGTTCTAATGTCTAGATGGGCTGTCTGCTTGATCTAAGCAGCGTCGCCTGTGACTGTAGAGACCAATGCGAGAGAGGCAGTCTCTGTCGCAGCGGTCGCATGTGTATGCTGATGCTAGTCTGTTGGCTGTCATCCCTTTTCTGCGAACTCGTTTCTCTGCTGCAGCAGCTGACAGTTTGTCCTCACCAATCCGCAGCTGTTTCTTGAGAGTGGTTCTCCAGCTGTTGCGGTCGTCTGAGAGGTCCTCCCAGGACTCAGTGTTGATCTCCAGCGCCTTCATGTCACGTTTGCAAACGTCTTTGTATCTCTGCTGTGGGCGGCCAATGTTTCTCTGCCCTGTGGCAAGCTCACCATAAAGGATGTCTTTTGGGATGCGACCATCTTCCATGCGGCGAACGTGGCCCAAACAGCGCAGTCGCCAGCGCGGGTCAGGACTTAAGTGTTGGTCACCTTGTCTTGCCAGGAAATGCCGAGTATGCACCGTAGGCTTCTCAGGTGGAAGGTATTGAGCCTTTTCTCCTGATGAGCATGCGTGGTCCACGTCTTGCTGCCATACAGCAAGGTGCTGAGGACACAGGCGTTGTATACAGCCATCTTTGTCTTCGTGGTCAGCTTGGGATTTGTGATGGTGGACCCAAAATATGTGAATTGATGGATGGCTTCGAGTTCGTAGTCATCAATGGTGATGGCTGGTGGAGATGGCGTGCCTTGGCCCAGGACGTTTGTCTTCTTAAGACTGATGGTCAGACCAAAATCTTTGCAGGCCTGGGAGAAGCGGTCCATTAGTGACTGCAAGTCCCGCTGAGTATGGGTCACAACTGCGGCATCGTCGGCAAATAGCATGTCTCTGATGAGGGCTTCACGGACCTTTGTCCTCGCTCTAAGGCGGGCGAGGTTGAAGAGCCTGCCATCTGATCTGGTTCGCAGGTGAATCCCTTCTTGCGCTGTGCTGAACGCATGTCTCAGGAGGAGAGCGAAGAAGATTCCAAAGAGGGTTGGGGCCAAGACGCAACCTTGTTTCACACCGCTGCGTACGTCGAAGGGCTTGGAGAGGTTTCCGTTGAACTGCACCGTCCCTTTCATGTTGGAGTGGAAGGACTCAATTAAGCTGTGCAGTTTGTGGGGGCAGCGAATTTTTCGGAGAGCCCTGAAAAGACCATCTCTGCTGACTAGGTCAAAGGCCTTGGTGAGGTCAATGAATGCCACATACAGGGGCATCGGCTGCTCTCTGCACTTCTCCTGGATTTGGCGAAGGGAAAAGACCATGTCTACCGTGGAACTCTCTGCTCGAAAACCACACTGTGATTCCGGGTTGACGCGTTCAGCCAGTTTCTGCATGCGGATTAGGAGGACCCGAGCGTAGACTTTGCCAACAATGCTGAGGAGTGAGATACCTCTGTAGTTGTTGCAGTCGCTCCTTTCGCCCTTGTTTTTGTACAGGATGACGATCTCGGCGTCCCTCATGTCCTGCTGTATATCTCCCTCATTCCAACACTGAGAGAGGACTGCGTGCAAAGGGTGCAGAAGAGAAGTCTTGCAGTGCTTGATGAGGTCTGGGGGAATTCCGTCGTTGCCAGGTGCCTTGCTTGATGCCAGGCTATCAATGGCCTTGCTGAGTTCGTCCACAGTTGGCTCTGCGTCAAGTTCTTTCATTACCGGCATGCACTTGATGGCATCGAGGGCTAAGGGGGACACTATGGTCTGTGTGGAGTAGAGGTCGGAGTAGTGTTCCGCCCATCTTTCCATCTGTTGGCTAGGATCGCTGATTACTTCCCCAGTGGAGGATTTGAGGGGGGCGTTCTTGTTCTGTGTTGGTCTCAGTGCCTTCTTGATGCCATCATACATTCCTCGGATGTTGCCTCTTTCAGCAGCACTCTGTATCTCTTCGCTGAGCTCTGTCCAGTACTCGTTTGCACAGCGCCTGGCGTTAAGCTGAACCTTACTCCTGGCAGCCCTGAGGATTTGCAGGTTCTTCTCACTGGGTGACCGCTTATATTCGGTGAGTGCGACGCGCTTGGAACAGTGGGAGTCATCTCTGATGATTTGGCCTCAAACCAGTCGTGGGACTTCACAGTTTTCTTCCCAAAGGTGGCCATAGTAATGCGGTGCATGGTGTCTGGTAGCGTTTCCCATCTCTCAGTGGCAGAGTCTCTGGGCTGCAATGCATCGTATTCTCTCTGAAAGGCCTCTGCAAACTGTTCTACAAGATCTGGCTGAGACATCTTGCTGACGTCAATGCGAGAGTTCCCTTGTTTCTTTGAGCAGTGGAATTTCTTTGGTTGCAGCCTGATCTTGCAACATACCAGAGAGTGGTCTGTGTCGCAGTCTGCGCTGTGATAAGAGCGAGTGTGGAGAACGTTTTAGATAGCAGCACGTCTTACTAGGATCAAATACAGTTGGTGCCAATGTTTTGAGCGCGGATGCCTCCAGGAGACTTTATGTTGAGGCTTCGTCTTGGAGAAGGAGTTGGCGATGCACAGTTCATGGCAGGCGCAAAACTCAAGCAGTCGCTGTCCATTCTCATTCATTTTCTCCACTCCAAAGGAACCGAGGCAGGAGGGCCATGAGTCATTGTCTGCACCCACTCTGGCGTTGAAGTCGCCCAGGAGAACAAGTTGTTCTGTCCTGGGGATGTTCCTTATGGGTGATGCAAGATTTTCGTAGAAGTCATCCTTGGCGTCTGGAGAGGCAGAGAGAGTTGGGGCATAAACGCTGATGAGAGTGACATAGCCTTCGGTGGTGTTGAGGCGGAGAGTCAAGAGTCGCTCTGAACCGCTGCTGCCTGGTTCAATCATGTTCAGCAGGCTGTTCCTTAGTGCAAATCCTACTCTGTACTCTCTTGGGGCATCGGTACTCTTTCCTTGCCAGAAGAAGGTGTAGTCCCTTTCCTTCAGTGTTCCTGAGTCAGCCAGCCGTGTTTCCTGCAGAGTGGCAATGTCCACATTGAGCCTCTTTAGCTCGCTACTTATGATGGCGGTCTTTCTGGCGTCGCTGATGTCTTGCAGATCTTGGGAGAGCCCAGGCATCATTGTTCGGACATTCCAACAGCCCAGTTTCACTACTGATCCTTTTCTAGGTGACATCAATGTCCACTATGACAACACTCACCGTTATGACACAAGACATATCATCAACTCTCTGTCCAATCACAATATGACTCAACACATTTCTGAACCAACCCATCAAAAAGGTCACATTCTTGACTGGATCATTTCTCGTGATCACCACAATTCAGCTACTGACAACTGCTTAGTTCTTTCTACCCGTCTAACTTCAGCCCTTCCATCTGACCACTCTGCAATTCTCTGTTCTCTTGACATTTCTCCTCCTTCCCGTACCACGCGCACAGTGACCGATGCAATCTCAAATCTATCGACCTCTCCACATTTTCATCTGATGCCTCCCGTCTCCTTTCTGAAAAGTCACATAACCTTGCCGATGAATTCTATACTACTCTCCACCATCTTCTGGACACTCATGCACAGCCACAACCCGTCTTTTACCTGACCGCCCCCCTACCCCCTGGCTCACTCATGAGATTGCCTGTGCAAAACGTGCCCGCCGCAGAGCAGAGCGCCGCTGGCGCAAATCCAAACTCACTGTACACAGGCAACTTTTCCAAGCC
This sequence comes from Monoplex corrugatus, assembly GCA_030674185.1. Taxonomy (NCBI): domain Eukaryota; kingdom Metazoa; phylum Mollusca; class Gastropoda; order Littorinimorpha; family Ranellidae; genus Monoplex; species Monoplex corrugatus. The sequence continues at coordinate 76,345,205 of JAPXFY010000018.1, forward strand.
TCTAAAACAAAAGTATCCACCCTCATTGCATCTGCAAAAACAAGCTATTTCCAAACCAAAATCCTGAATGCCTCTTCTTCAAAAGAACTCTTTACAACCATGAATCATCTCCTTGGCACACGAAAAGACTTACCTCTCCCAACAAAACATACAAATGAAGAACTCCCATCTGTATTCTCTAAGTATTTCACCTCCAAAATACAAACTCTTCGTGACAGGCTTGACAGGACACCCTGTCAACCATGCCCACCTGACCCTTCCTTCTCTGGCACACCTCTCACTACTTTTACCCCAGTCTCACAAGAAGAAATTTTCAACACAATCAGATCCATGTCGTTCAAAACCTGCGAACTGGATCCTCTTCCAGGTTCTCTCTACTCCGATTGTCTCCCTACTCTCCTCCCATTCATCACTGACATCATCAACACTTCTTTTCAAACTGGAACTGTCCCAGATTCTTTCAAGTCTGCTATTGTTCACCCTCTCCTCAAGAAACACAATTTAGACCCAAATGAACTGAAAAATTACAGGCCTATCTCTAATCTCTCTTTCTTGTCAAAACTCCTTGAAAAAGTCGTCCTCAACCAGCTGAACTCTCACCTGTCTGCCAACAATCTCCTCAATCCTTTCCAGTCAGCCTACCGCCAGTGCCATAGCACTGAAACTGCCCTACTACACATTCTCAACAATCTCCTCCTTGCAACTGATACTGGCAAAGTCTCTCTCCTCACACTCCTTGATCTGTCTGCAGCTTTCGATACCATTGACCATGGTATTCTCCTTTCTAGACTTCATCATACTTTTGGCATCTCTGACATTGCTCTCTCCTTTTTCACTTCGTATTTATCAAACAGAAAACAAACTGTTCTCATCAATGGCACTTACTCTCAACCTGCATACCTGACCTGTGGTGTTCCACAAGGATCTGTCCTTGGCCCTGTTCTTTTCACTCTTTATACCTCCCCCCTGTCCACCATCATCAACTCCCACTCTATAAAACACCACTTCTATGCTGATGACACCCAACTTCAAGATAGTGACTCACCTGATAATATACAGCGCCTGTTGACTCGCACCACTGAGTGTTACTCGGACATTAAGAACTGGATGACACACAATAGACTTCAGCTTAATGACGACAAGACAGAAGCTATCCTCATTGGCACCCGTCAGAAACTTTCCCAGCTGCCTCCTCTTTCTCTCCCATTATGTAACACATCAGTCCCAATTTCTGATTCAGCTAAAAACCTTGGTGTCTGCATTGACTCTACCCTGTCCATGAACAACTTTGTTTCTCAAACTGCCAGATCTTGCTACTATCATATCCATCGTATAAGCCTGATCAGGAAGTATCTCTCTGTCGAAACAACTGCAAAACTCGTTCTCCTCCTTCATAATGTCTCGCATTGACTATTGCAATTCACTCCTGTCTGGTCTTCCTGCCTCCACCATTCACATCCTACAGCGCATTCAAAACAATGCTGTACGCCTTGTACTCAAAAAGAAAAAAGCTGACCACATATCTCCTCTCCTGGCACAACTTCACTGGCTCCCTGTATCAAAGCGCATACAGTACAAACTAGACACCATGTGCTACAAAAGCCTCAATAACGCAGCCCCCGATTACCTGTCAAGCCTACTTGAGATCTATGTTCCCTCACGTACCCTCCGCTCTGCCTCCGATCCTCTGACTTTTCGCTTTCCACGCACTAAGCTCAATACCTATGGTCCACGAGCCTTCTCTGTTTCTGGTCCACTCTCCTGGAACAAACTTCCTCTCTCAGTCCGTCAGCAACCTACTTTTGCCTCCTTCAAGTCCGCTCTCAAAACTCACCTTTTCTCCTCTGCATAAAATCCTAACCTCACTCAACCCCCCTCTGCAGCCTGTCTCCGCTCGGAGGGGAATCACTTTGTTTTAATATATAATTGTATATGATGTGCTCTCTGTGGTTTTCCATTGGTTTTATTCTTGCTTTTATTGCTTTTATTCTTTTCTCCCCATTTGTGGCCATGCATGTGTGTGTGTGTGTGTGTGTGTGTGTGTGTGTGTGTGTGTGTGTGTGTGTGTGTGTGTGTGCGTGCGTGCGTGCGTGCGTGTGTGCGTGTGTGTCTTTTCGGCGCTTGGATTTGATTTTGTCGAGATTTGCGCTATATAAATATTGTAATTATTATGTATGCATGTGCGTACGTATGTATGTATGTATGTATGTATGTATGTATGTATACGCTTAGATTTATGTATGTATGTATGCATGTATACGCTCAGCTTAGATTTATGTATGTAAGTATGTAAGCATGTATGTATGCATGTATACGCTCATATGTATGTAGGTATGTATGCATGTATACGCTCAGCGCTTAGATTTGATTTTGTCAAGATTTTGCGCCATATAAATAAAATATATTATTATTATATTATTTTCCTGATCCGTTTCTTGAATTTTTCTTTTTCTTTTTGCCTGGTGCGGTAGTTAACGACTTGCTTGTCAGATTTTCTCCTAATCTTCATGCACCCAATGAAGAAGGCAGGTCGGGGCGCGGCGGGACAGCACCTGATTGGCTGGGGGCTGCTCAGCTTAGGCGGGCGGTAGCTGTCCAGTAAGACACGAAGGTCTCTCCCACCGTCAAAAGCAACCCCTGGCGTCAGCTCTACGCCAGTTGAGCAATGACTTATCACCGGTATCTGTTGCTTCCCATGTTGTGCCGACACTAGTGTTAGTAGGCTGTTGCCCATACAACTTGTCCCCCCTCTCCACCTCGCTGACAGATCCAAAGGAGCAGCAGGGCTGTTGCGTTTTGGTGCCAACGCGGCCGGAGGAGCTGCCGGAAAGTGACAAAGTTTGCCATCCAACCGCCTTAGGGGTCCCACACAGGGTTTACTGTCAGGGTTTACTCTCTTAGCTAGATGGCCGCGGGTAGCTCTTCAGAGCTGGCACCCTTTGATGGATCTAATTTAATTCCACCAGGGTTTCTAGCCACCCTCCTCACCATCCTCCTTAGAGGACTGGTGTGGGTGCCGGTTTAGTCGCCAGCAATTCGACCCTGTGACAGGTAGTACTGGGTTCCAGGTTACCAGTAGCAGATACATCTATCCGACCTGACTGACAAAAGAATACATTATACAGATTGGATCAATTTAGAAGTAGGCATAGTCATCGGCTGTGCAATTTCTCCACTACCGTACGTGCTAGCAATGGAAGTCATCTTGAAAGCGGAAGAAAGACTTCATACCCAACTGACCTGGAAATATATACCAACTGCCCCCTCTAAAAGCCTTCATGGACGACAGTGCTTTCCACAAAAGAAGAAGAGACACGCAGGATCCTGACCATTGGAAAGTCCCTGGCATCTGCGATATACGATATCTGCACAAGTACAATGAATCAGTGAAGGCAAATCAACAAACACACAAGTACAATGAAATCAGTGAAGGCAAAATCAACAAACACACAAGTACAATGAAATCAGTGAAGGCAAAATCAACAAACACACAAGTACAATGAAATCAGTGAAGGCAAAATCAACAAACACACAAGTACAATGAAATCAGTGAAGGCAAAATCAACAAACACACAAGTACAATGAAATCAGTGAAGGCAAAATCAACAAACACACAAGTACAATGAAATCAGTGAAGGCAAAATCAACAAACACACAAGTACAATGAAATCAGTGAAGGCAAAATCAACAAACACACAAGTACAATGAAATCAGTGAAGGCAAAATCAACAAACACACAAGTACAATGAAATCAGTGAAGGCAAAATCAACAAACACACAAGTACAATGAAATCAGTGAAGGCAAAATCAACAAACACACAAGTACAATGAAATCAGTGAAGGCAAAATCAACAAACACACAAGTACAATGAAATCAGTGAAGGCAAAATCAACAAACACACAAGTACAATGAAATCAGTGAAGGCAAAATCAACAAACACACAAGTACAATGAAATCAGTGAAGGCAAAATCAACAAACACACAAGGAAATGGATTTGTGTCCCACCGATCCTCACTGACGTTGCGCTTTATCGTTGCCAGGCAAAGCTGAAGCTAACCTATAATTCATTGTTGAGGAGTACAAGACAGGAAAGCTAGGCTCCTTAGCATGCTTGAAGACTTTGGAAATAAGGTTGTGAGATAAATCCAGCAAAAGCTGAGGACTGGTAGAATATGGAAAGTCCAGGAGGCACTGGTCACACCGAAGAAAAGCTTCATAGTCAGAGAAATAATTGGGCACACTGACCAACAGGCAGGGACTGAGATCAACAAAAATGACATGGCAGTCAAAGCTTAAAGGCCAAGAGAAAGGCAAAACGAGATATGATAATGCAAGAGATAAAGAAAGAAAAGAACGCCTTGACTCCAGAAGGCAGTCCAGCAAGGCTATTAGCGACGAGAGCCATAAAGGCAATGGCAGAAGCAGCGGAAATGAATTCCAGCTGGGTTTGGATCAGTATGAAAAAAAAGTGAACTTCACATGGCATACAATTGCCTTTTAAGTTGCTGTTGCGATTGATAGCAAAATGGTTAAGACATCCGTCACAAGGTGACTTGGCCTTGAGATGCCTGACTACCTCGGATGCGCGGGTTCGATTCCACAGGAGGACAAATTTCTCAACAACAATAACAACAAAAAGAAAATGGCGACAGCAGAAGGGCATCCTGGAGTTGACCTGGATGCGGGCCGGCCCCCTTAGAGTTTCACGTGCTAGGGGCCAAAACATTTGTTTGACAGGGGTTTCTCCTCTGAGTACCTCTGCTATCTGGCTCTCCACAGAGTTTCTTACTACCTACTACTACTAATGATGATGATGATAATAATGATGATGATAATACTGATAACACTGATATAGTGATAATAATAATAACAATAATATTGGTAATGATAACAATAATGAAGATAATGAGCTCTGTAGGCAATCGGAAGATCCAGGCTTCGATCCACCCAGACACCTCCACCAGGTGGGCAAAGGATGGATAGTTTCCTGATCTCCCCACAGGTTGAACTCTTTCCTCGAATTCGCAGATTCCTGTGAAACCAAAAGCTTTTTCCTCGGTCTCTTCATTTGCTTCAGGGGGAAAATAGATTCAACAACATAAGAATGGAAAGCGATTTTTCCATCCGAAAAGAAAAACGGTTCAGTCCTGATAGCATTTTGGAAACATCTAAGTTGGAGATCTGGACGTTGTTGAGTTTGGAGAAACTTTTCAGGAAAAATAAGTAAAAAGTTACTGGAGATGGGATTGGATATTGCACGTTGTGGGAGAAGAATGATTCGAGCAATTCATAAGAAAAGTTAAAACTGCAGGCCTGGCTTATTGCTTTCTCCGTGTCCCGAAAATGAATATGAAATCTGTGGCATATGTAATTCTGTGTGTCTACAGTAGTTAGGAGCTAATCATAAGAATGAATGGCATTCATATTTCTGCTCCTTTCAAACTAAAACACTTCTGTTTAGTCCAATATCAAGCTGGAGTAAGGCATCCATTTTATTCATATACTGGTGACAGCGCATTTCTAACAGATGGACGTACTTGTATCTGTACTTTAGTTTCCCATTGAATTTCCAAATTAGATTTATTTATCAAATTTACATTTGTGGGTATACAACTTTCCGAATAGAACAATGATATAGATTTAATTTATCAAATCTACATTTGTGGATATACAACTTTCCGTATAGAACAATGATATAGATTTAATTTATCAAATCTACATTTGTGGATATACAACTTTCCGTATAGAACAATGAGGTCAAAGGTTGGGTCGGTTTTTCGTTTATTCATCTTTTCCAAACGAAGCTTATTCTATTTGGGCAATATTTTCTGACATTACTGACATTTTTCATCAAAAACCCTAGCTTCATCCAGAAACCATCTGTGAAGCGGCAATATCATAGATAAGGACGTTTCGTATACAAAAGTTGCTTCTGTCATTATCAACTATTCCCATTCTATTCAAAAGAATGTTCATGCACAAATTTTCATTTTTATTTCTTTTATCCTTCTTTTGATATTTCGGAAAGATTCCCAGTCTACTGAGGTGTTAGTTCTGTTCTACCAGTTCATCAAAATTTTAAGTTAAATATTTCATTCTATCGAGGAGGAAGTTGTACTAGGTCTTTGACCCTTTAGGCACACAAACTATGGTCTTCAATGCTTTGTTTGTTTCAATGTGTTTATTATCATTTAATTATAATACAATGATTCTTCTTTGCCTGGTATATTCTTTGATTGCTTGTATGCAACTAAAATAATTTCAGCAGTTGACCCTTGTTCCCTATTTCTCTGAAAAGTCTTCATGGCTCATAAATCTTCCGTTACTGTTCAAGGCGTCTTTCACGAAAAAAAAAGAATTTGCAGACAACTGATATCCAACGACACCCACACTGATGGTTTGGACAGAATTTATAAAGGTTTTTGATCCTAAGCGCTGGAAACCCAACTTTATCTTATTTTATTTTATTTTATTTCATTTTATTTTATTTTATCTTATTTTATTGCATTTCATGTTATTTCATTTTATCTTATTTTGTGGTATTTCATTTTATTTTTTTTGTTTTATTTTATTTATTTTTATTTATTTTATTTTATTTCATTTATCTTATTTTATTTTATTTTATTTTATTTTGCTGCCCTTAAGTGCAAAATAGAAATGGGAAATGCTGGATACAGAAATGTTCCACATACTAAATGTTCTGATGGTAACGATCACCCAGGAACACAAACCAGACACACTAGAACATATGTTGTGTATGCAACATGTTGCGACGCCTATGGAATTAAACAGCCAAATGAGAAAACACCTCCTCACAAATCTAGTCGTCAACATCAGCTGGAGATATCCAGAGGAGAAAAGGAATCCAAAGAAACAAATAGAGGCTACCTCAAAATTGAAGAAGCAAGAATTAGAGAAAATGTGGGAAGACATGAAAGTGAGGTATAGTGCCCTCACTACAATTAGCACAGAGTAACCCCCCCCCCCCCCAAAAAAAAAAAAAAAAAAAAAAAGAAAGACCCAACACTGCTTCTTCAGAGATCCCTTGAAGTTTGCCAGGAAACTATCCAAGCAGCCCTAACCTGGGATACACCATGTACAGAGGAGTCTGAAAAAGCATCCCAAGGTAACATTGCTGACCCTCATAGCGAGGCACCATTTAAAATACGTCCAGTGCTGCCTGCCACGCCAGAGTGAATGTTTCATAACAAGCCATCAACACTGGATGAAGTAAAGGAAGTGGTTAAGAGAATCAAAACATCGTCTGGGTCTAAAAGAATACCTTATCTGCTGTATAAGAAACATCTGTGACCTTGAGTGGCTCCACAAACTGAAAAGGTCAGTATGGATGAACCAGAAGATCAGCAACCAGTAGATAATAACTGATGGAATGTACATTTCAAAAGAACAACATTCGAGTACATCAACCAGATCAGACCAGTATCACTTCTAAAGGTCAAAGAAAACATCTTTCTTTGTCATGGCAACAAGGCTGACTAAATACCTTATCGAAAATGAGTACCTGGCTGTATCAGTCCTGAAAGGAGGCATCCAGAAAGTGTTTGGCTGTGTAAAGCATGCCACGATGATTTGGAAAGCAAACCAAAGAGAAAGAGCAAACGCAGAGAAGAAGGACATCGATGTGGTGTGGCTCGATCTGGCAAATGCGTATGGATCAGTCCCGCACAAGATGATTTCACTGGCCCTGGAGATGTATCATGTCCGAAAGAACGTACGAGGAGTCACAATGAAGTACTTTCATGGATTCTCAATGTGATTCTTCACAAAGGGATATACGGCAGACTGGATCAATTTGGAAGCTGGCATGGCAATTGGTTGAGCAAATTCTCTTATATTGTTCGTGTTGGCAATTTAGGTCATACTGAAAGCAACAATGAGTAGTTCAGGTCCAGCCGGCTTCTGAAATTGATACCAAATGTCCCCTCTAAAAACCTTAGTGTACGAAACAACAGTGCTTTTCACAAAAGAGGAGGAAACACACAAGATGCTGAAGCAGTTAGACGAGTTAGTCGCCTGTGTGGACCTTCTACTGTCCTGCTCTTCCTTGAGTTCTTTTGCTACATTCTGAAACTCTAATAATTATGTGAGAACAATATTTTCCTTGCATCTGTTGATTCCGTCATTTGTGTTTGTTTTTGGCTTTTATTATTATGTCTGTAAAACGACTTTTCCTTGCTTCTATTATTTCCTTTGTTTTTGTTTTTTGCTTTTGTTAACCATTTCCGTTAATGTGTTCGTCTTTGTCATTCTCTGTCTGTGTCTGACTGTCTATCTGTCAATCTATCCGTCTATCCATCTGTCTGTCTCTTCCTCTCGCTCTCTCTCCCTCTCTCTCTCTCTCTGTCGCTGTGTGTGTGTGTGTGTGTGTGTGTGTGTGTGTGTGTGTGTGTGTGTGTGTGTGTGTGTGTGTGTGTGTGTGTGTGTTTTGTGTGCATTCTTTTATTGTGTAACAAGTTTAGTTATATACGTGTAACTTGTTCCGTGGTGTTATTTCTTTATATTGTTGATATCAGGTTTTTTGTCTTGATATGGTTGACAGCCGAGAATAAAAAGACAAAAAAACGAAACCAACCAAACAAAAGACTAATCCACCAAATTGGCCTTTAACCTTTGTCCCTAAGCATCCTTTGCGATTAATGTCAAGGATATTTGTTTCATATGCTAAAAATGTTAATAATATCTTTGACATTTGTTTTAGACACTAACGAAAATGTTAGAAATATCTTTATACCTGTGTTAATTCAACAGCATGTGAAATACAACAGTAATCAATAATAGTAGTAACAGATTACAGGATCTATTTGTCATCACTTGTACTCTGATAGCCTAAACCTGGTTGTTAAAATGTCAGCTGCATTTATCAGCCGTATACAAAAGACAACAACAATCCAGAAGTATATTACTTAGCATAAAAACCAGTATACAACTCCTGAAACATGGCGACCAGCAGGAGAAAATGGCAGGTGTATGTCAGCAGGAGAAATCGGCAGAAAAGTAAGCAGCATCTGCCATTTTCTCCTGATACACATCTGAAATTTTCTCCACATGATACATCATCATCATCATCAAGTGCCTTGCCACACGGCGTTAGCGATCATGGCCTTCCATCTGTCTCTATCCCTTGTTACCGCAAGCACCTCTTCCAACCTCTCTGTCTTCAGCCACTCTGCAAGTCCGTCCAATATTTTCTCCCTGGGTCTACCTGGTGCTCTCTTTCCCTCCAGTTTCCCTGTTGTGACCAGGTGCTCCAATTCTCCTTTCCTCATAAAATGGCCTATACATGTTGCCTGCCCTTTCCTAATCTTCCTTATGAATGATCTTCTTGTGTCTGTCTCCATCAGGACTGTCTCATTTGTTTTCTTTGCTGTCAATGGAACTCTCAACATTCTTCTTAGAAACCACAACTCGACTGCCTCAATCTTGTTCTGGCTTTGCTTGTTGATTGTCCACGCCTCACAACCGTATAACATTATCGGTTCTATATAACATTCAAGAACTCCCTTCCTGATATTAATTGATAAGCATTTGTTGGTAAGAATGCTTTTCATCTTCTTGAATGCTGTTTTGGCTTGGCCGATTCTGCTGGCTATTTTTGATGAGCATCTGCCATTTGGTGAAATGATCGTTCCCAGGAATTCAAACTTATCAACCTGTCTCAAGTTTGTGCCTTTGGCAGTTATTTTGCATGAGGGGATTTCATGTTTTTACTGATCACCATGACTTCAGTCTTCTTGTTGTTTAGCTCCAACCCCTTACCCTTGCTTTCTATTTCTAGTATATTCACAAGGTTTTGTAGATCCTTTTCATTTTCTGCAATTAGCACGATGTCATCTGCGTATCGAACGTGGTTTATCATTTTTCCTCCAACCTTTAATCCAGGGTCTTCTTCTAGGTTTCTCATGATGTTTCGCTGTAAAGTGAAAACAGATCTGGCGACAAAACACAACCTTTTCTGACTCCTCTTTTGATATTATGCAAAGAACTTATATCATTTTCTATTCTCATTGCAGCTGTTTATTTCTGATTATGCGTAGATCTTTTCCATCAATATTGAGTCTTTCTAATTGGTTGATCAATTCTTCATGTCTTACCCGATCGAAAGCGTTGGTATAATTAGCAAAGCATAAATATAAATCCTTTATTTATCTCGATTGACCTGTCTCTGATAGGTTTTAGAAGGTATTATGGCATTAATATTCCTTTCCCTTCGACAAATCCACACTGTTCTCCTGCTATTTCTCTTTTGATTCTATTCCTTGTCCTCATCATGATTATTCTTAATAGGACAAACTCATCAAGCTGATTGTGCGATGGAGTTCGCATTCTATAGCCCCTGTCTTCTTTAGAAGTGCAATGACAATTGATTCTGACAAATCTTTGACGATTTTTCCAGTATCATAAATCCTATTTAGGAGGACTGTTATTTTTCCAATACCAAATTCCTCCAGGGCTTCAATCATCTCTGTAGTAATGTTGTCTGGTTCTGGTACACCTCTGTTATTTTCTCCTGCTGATACATGTCTGCTATTTTCTCCTGCTGATACATGTCTGCCATTTTCTCCTGCTGATACATGTCTGCCATTTTCTCCTGCTGATACATGTCTGCTATTTTCTCCTGCTGATATATGTCTGCCATTTTCTCCTGCTGATATATGTCTGCCATTTTCTCCTGCTGATATATGTCTGCCATTTTCTCCTGCTGATACATGTCTGTTATTTTCTCCTGCTGATATATGTCTGCCATTTTCTCCTGCTGATACATGTCTGCCATTTTCTCCTGCTGATACATGTCTGCCATTTTCTCCTGCTGATACATGTCTGCCATTTTCTCCTGCTGATACATGTCTGCCATTTTCTCCTGCTGATACATGTCTGCTATTTTCTCCTGCTGATATATGTCTGGCATTTTCTCCTGCTGATACATGTCTGCCATTTTCTCCTGCTGATACATGCCTGCCATTTTCTCCTGCTGATACATGTCTGCCATTTTCTCCTGCTGATACATGTCTGCCATTTTATCCTGCTGATACATGCCTGCCATTTTCTCCTGCTAATACATGTCTGCCATTTTCCCTGCTAATACATGCCTGCCATTTTCTCCTGCTGATACATGTCTGCCATTTTATCCTGCTGATACATGTCTGCCATTTTCTCCTGCTGATACATGTCTGCCATTTTCTCCTGCTAATACATGCCTGCCATTTTCTCCTGCTGATACATGTCTGCCATTTTATCCTGCTGATAC
>JAPXFY010000018.1:76358972-76386472 GCA_030674185.1 Monoplex corrugatus
AGAGTGAGGGAGCGAGAGGGAGTAAAAGAGAGAAGAGAGAGAGAGAGAATGAGGGAGAGAGAGAGAAGAGAGAGAGAGTGGAGAGAGAGAGAAGAGAGAGAGTGAGGGAGCGAGAGGGAGTAAAAGAGAGAAGAAAGAGTGAGGGGGAGAAAGAGAATAAGAGAGAAGAGAGAGAGAAGAGAGAGAGAGAGAGAATGAGGGAGAGAGAGAAGAGAGAGAGGAGTGAGGGAGAGAGAGAGAGAGAGAGAAAGAAAGTGAGGGGGAGAGAAGAGAAAAGAGAAGAGAGAGAGAAGAGAGAGAGAGTGAGGGAGAGAGAGAGAGAGATAGAGAGTGAGGGAGAGAGAGAGAAGAGAGAGAGAGAGAGTGAGGGAGAGAGAGAGAAGAGAGAGGGGAATGAGGAGAGAGAGAGAGAGAGAGGAGTGAGGAGAGAGAAGAGGCCAGAAGCAGAGAAGGAAGAGCGAGGACATTTAGGTCCTTCAATGCAAGGTCTACTCTTCAAAGAGATAGCGTTTCATCTGTGAAGAATGGTCAGATGCTGTCTGAATAGCAAAAGGTGAATAGCGTCTACACATATGCAGAGAAAGCTACCATCACTGAAACTCAAAGGTAGCAGTACTCACAAAATGCAGAAAAGATCAATTATAAAACAAACAGAGCACCCATAAAATAAAGAAGAAAGAACGTGGAGGAAAAATATATATAAAATATATTCCCTTAATCTAGAGAGACAGTCTTCTGTGGCTCATTGTTTCTTTCTTTCTTTTTTTTTTTTTTTTGGGGGGGGGGGGGGGGGGTTTGTTTGGGAGACTTTAGTTGTCGAATGAAATTTTCAGTGAGAATTATGAAATGGTACACTGCACTTTCAGTTTCATTAAAAAAAAGGATAAATTCTACAAACTTTGGCTGTATAGTTGCTCTTCGCTTAGGTTAATTTTTCCAAAGATCTGAATAGTCAGAAGATATCCGTAAACGTTTGTTACTTGCATTGCTGCATGGATAGTTCATTTATTTCGATTCCAATCACATTCTACTGAACAAGTATTCATTTATCGGAAGTCTTCTCAATATATGTCCCATCAATATTTTACCATCAGTGTTTAGCATGGGGCTTATGAAGATCCACAGTCCAGTTGTCAGCCTCGTGCCTGTTTTGTTGTTGGAACAACTTTCTTAACATTAAACTGGGTCTTTGAGTTGTACACACTTAATGTTTGTAATGGCTTGACAATGACTACCTTCATATCTAAAAAATACGATGAACATAGTTTGCAAAATCTACATCTTCTTACTTGCTTTGTCGATAAAAAAAAAAAGATCAGTTTGTCTCTGTTTTGCAGGTGTAAATTGACCAAGATGTATTTTGCGTAGTATCAGACTCTTTCAAACACAAACCTCTCCGAGACGAAAGTTCATAGAATGATGTTCCTGTTGCATATAACCCAGCCGACTACTAGAGTCATATCAGGGCTATTACCACGTCAGAAACGGCAACTAGCTTAACATTAAAGACAACAATTAAACACCATGCTAACCATTAACCTTACAAGTCTAAAAGGAAAATTAAAGAAAACTAAACTCAGGTGTAAAATCATATTAGGTGAAATATATCGATCTCTTGCAAAAACTGGAAACATTGCATCAGAAGGGACTTCTCGGAAGAGGTTCCTTAAGCAGCCTGCCGTGTAGTGCTTATGTCTCACTTCGGGAAAGTCCCAGCGATCAAGGAGGCGGTTTTTGATGCTCAATGGCTCGTCATGTGGTATACACCCATAGTGCTTCTTCATTTTTTAAAAAGGTACGAATGAGTGTAGGATGTGCGGCCAGCGTGTAACCTACATAACGCTGTCTCTTTCTTACGAATCCCTGCAATAGATGGGAAAATTTCTGTCAGGTTGGGGCGGATTTGGAAAAAAAGTTGTTATCTGTCTGTTCATTCCAATCCTCCTGCCACAGATTTATCACATAACTGTGTACTTTGGATTTCATATCTGTGTGAGGAGTGAAGGATTCAGACATCTTTCCCTTGTGCCGTGTTTGGCCAGACAGTCAGCCTTTTCATTTACTCCAATACCAACATGGCCAGGAATCCAGGGGTAAACAATCCCGTAACCTTCACTTGCTAAAGCAGAAAACAGTTCAAAGAACTTCAGAAGCTATGGGCGACAAAATGTTTCGGCCAGTAATAGCCTGCAAAGCAGAAAGGGAGTCAGAAAAAAAAGAAAATCTGTATGCTTGCATTGGGACACCATTTTTAGTGCCCAAACCAGAGCAGTCAGTTCAGCAGTACAAACGGAACTGTCAGACGGAACATGTTTTGAAAATGGATGATCGGGAACAGCGGAACAGAAGGCAGCAGCAGCAACACCGTCATCAGTGAAGATTCTATGGGATGACTGAAATTTCTGACATGAAACGACTTGTACGCCATTGAACTGGTACAGTCTTTACGGAAGGAAACAAGATTGAAACAGACCTTCGTGTTTTCAAGGTCCATGGTGGGCTGTTTGGATATTTGGAGTAGTCGGACAAAACTGCTAAATTTATATCTGCCTTTTCCGTATGAGGACGGACAGGGATTCCGAATATTAATGAAGAAAATTAAGAAAAGACAAGCAACATTTGTGACATTTAATCAGGCAAGAGGAGTTGGAGCATCTAGTCACAACAGGAAAGATATACAGGAAAAGAGCATCAGGTAGACCCAAGGAGAAAATATTACACAATTTCGCAGAGTGGATGAGGACAGAAAGGGTAGGGGATATATTTGCATCAACAAAACATACATTCGTAAAGAGGGCCGTGATAGCAAATGCCTTGCAGCGAGGCACATGATGATGATGATGATGATGATGACGATGATGATGATGATGATGATTGAAGCGCATGCTGTATTCAGAACCTTGTGGTATCAGACACACAAATTCTATCACCCAGACCACCAAACAAAATCTAATAGAGAGAGAAAAACAGAACATACCTCAAAGTGGAATGGAACCTGGAACCTTTCGTTTCCTACAGTGTCAAGCGCTCTAACCCCTCGCTAGACACTAAGTGTGTGCACGACACAAGTTATCAACTTAACACTGAAAACATTGCTGTCCACTAACCCACAGGTCGTAGGGCAATCAGACGGTGGACACCTCCACTTTTCTTAAGGCCAACATGATGACAGCAATGCTCATCTCAGTGCTTTACCTTCCCCACCACTCACGTGAAGATAGGTGGCCATTCGTAGCTGGGTGGACTGGAGACCTCAAGCACACAGTTTAATCAGTCAAACCCCATCAGTCAGAATTGGCTGTAGGGAGGTCTACCTCTACACCAACACGGCCTTTTAGCAAAGAGTTCTTGACATCAATAAAAACGCAACACGACCTCATTGCCTGATCCATATTGTAGCCACTGCTATATATCACACAGCTCCCGCTGAAAGCGATGCTGTTACCAGCACTGACATAAATCTCCCCGTGACATCTACCGTGACAAGCGGAGGGTGACATGTAAGTGATAAATCAATCAGTGGGGACTTTCCCGTAACGTTTCTTTCCTGTAATAAATCTTCGGAAACAGAGCGCAGTGACAAGTTGAGAAAATCGTAACTCTTTCTGTACTGTTTTTTAAACAGGAGTTTTAAACGAGAGACAAATAGGCACGCAAACACAGTGTGTGTGTGTGTGTGTGTGTGCGTGCGTGCGTGCGTGCGTGCGTGCGTGTGTGTGTGTGTGTCTTTGTCTGTGTCTGTGTCTGTGTGGGTGGGTGTGTCTGTGTGTGGGTGTGGCTGTGTCTGTGGCTGTGTGTCTGTGTGTCTACGTTAGTTCGTTCGTTCTTTGATTTAATGTCTTTTCACTATGAGCGATATTAGACGGTGTGTGTACGTGTGTGTAAGTGCGTGCGTGTGTCTGTGTGTACGAGCGCGCGTGTGTGCATAAGCGTACAGGTTTTTCAGGCATGCTCGAACATTTATTTGTCTGTTTTCAAATGTGTACGTGTGTGTGCGTGTGTATGTGTGTGTTCGTGTGCATATGCGTTCACATTCAGCGGGCACGCTGATACGTTTATTCGTCTGTTTTCAAATGCGTGTGCTTGTGTGTGTGTGTGTGTGTGTGTGTGTGTGTGTGTGTGTGTGTGTGTGTGGTGTGTGTGTGTGTGTGTGTGTGTGGGGTTGTGTGTGCGAGCGTGTGTGTGTGTGTGTGTTTATGTGTGTGTGTGTGCGCATGTGTGTGTGTGTGCGAGCGTGTGTGTATGTGTGTGCATGTGTGTGTGTGCGAGCGTGTGTGTGTGTGTGTGTGTGTGTGTGTGTGTGTGTGTGTGTGTGTGCGCGCGCGTGTGTGTGTGTGTGTGTGTGTGGGAGCGTGTGTGAGAGTGTGTATGTGCACGCGATTTGCGCGCATGCTCGTATGCTTGTCAGTTTTCAAATGTGTGTGCGTATGTGTGGGCGAATGTGCATGCGTATGTGTGTGTGTGAATATGAGTACACGTTTTCCATGCATTCTCGTATATTTACCTGTTTTCAAGTGCGTAAGTATATGTCCTTGTGTGTGTGTGGTGTGTGTGTGTGTGTGTGTGTGTGTGTGTGTGTGTGTGTGTGTGTGTGTGTGTGTGTGTATGTGTGTGTGTGTGTGTGTGTGTGTGTGTGTTGTGTTTTGTGCGTGTTGAGTGTGTGTGAGAGAGACAGAGATACAAACATAGGTATAATACACAGACACACAGACACACACACACACACACACACACACACACACACACACATATATATATATATATATATATATATATATATATATATATATATATATGTAAGTGTGTGTGTGTATGTACATGTATATATCATCATCATCATCAGGTGCCTTGCCGCATGGCGTTGGCGATCATGGACTTCCATCTGTCTCTTGATGCCTCAAGCATCTCTTCCACCCTCTTTGTCTTCAGCCACTCTGCAAGTCTGTCCGATATCTTCTCCCTGGGTCTACCTGTTGCTCTCTTTCCCTCCAGCTTTCCCGTTGTGACCAGGTGCTCCAATTCCCCTTTCCTCGTAAAATGGCCTGTACATTTTTCATGTCTTTAGTTAATCTTCCTTATCAATGATCTTCTTGTGTCTACCTCCATCAAGACTGTCTCGTTTATTTTCTTTGCTGTCCATGGAACTCTCAACATTCTTCTTAGAAACCACATCTCGGCTGCGTCAATCTTGTTCTGGCTTTGCTTGTTGACAGTCGACGCCTCACAACCGTATAACAGTATTGGTTGTATATAACATTCAAAAACTCTCTTCCTGTTGTTAATTGATAGACATTTGTTGGTAAGAATGCTTATCTTCTTAAATGCTGTTTTGGCTTGGCCAATTCCGCTGGCTATTTCTGTGCATCTGCCGTCTGGTGAAATGACCGTTCCCAGGTATTTAAACTTATCAACCTGTGTCAAGGTTGTGCCTTTGCTGTTATTTTACATGAGGAGAGTTTGTGTTTTTTTTTTTTACTGATCACCATGACTTCAGTCTTCTTGCTGTTTAGTTCCAACCTTTTACTTTAACTTTCTATTTCTAGTATATTCACAAGGTTTTGTAGGTCCCTTTCATTTTCTGCAATTAACACGGTGTCATCTGCGTATCGAATGTTGTTTATCATTTTTTCTCTAACCTTTAATCTAGGGTGTTCTTCCAGATTTCTCATGGTGTTTTCGCTGTAAAGCGAAAACAGATCTGGTGACAAAACACAATCTTATCTGACTCCTCATTTGATATTTTCGAAAGAGCTTAAATCGTTTTATATTCTCATTGCAGCTGTTTGTTCCCAATACATATTTCTGATTATTCACAGATCGTTTCCATCAATATTGAGTCTCTCTAGTTGGTTGGTCAATTCTTCATGCACACTTACCCGATCGAAAGCCTTGGTATAATCAACAAAGCGTAATTGTAAATCCTTATGCAACTCGATTGACCTCTCTGTTATAGTTGTAAGGAATGTATATGGCATCACCAAACTTAAACATCCAAGCCACCGAGACACTTTGTGAGCAGCCTGGATGACAAGCTGTACCTCCCTATGGATCGACTGTCCGGAAGTCCGACTCAACAATGGACCAGTTCAACACGTCGGTGAAAGAGGCAGCCCAGTCTACAGTCAGCCCAAAGAAGAGAGTGCACCATGAATGGTTGCATGAAATGATGAAGCTGTCACCCAGTTCCTGGATGAGAAGCAGAAGGTGTTCATAGTCTGGCAGAATAACATGTTGTCCACCTCTAAGCAAGACTGCTTCAAGCACCTCCAACGACGTGCCCAAGCCGCACTACGCCGCATGCAGGACGAGTGGTGGAAGAAGAAGGCAGACAAAGTCTAGTTGTATGCTGACAATAAAAACTCGAAGATGTTCTTCAGCACTATCAAGGCAGTGTATGGACCATCTCGACCAAGCACCACCCTTTGTGTCAACGAACGGTACGCTACTGAAGGAGAAGAAAGCCATACATGAAAGATGGAGAGAACACTTCAACACTCTTCTCAAGAGACACTCCACTGTCAGAAATAAATTCCTGGACCAGGTCCCTCAAAGATCCACGACTGACAGCTCACTGTCAATAAGTTTGTTTAAACCTCCCACTTGTTCGGCCTGACCATCAGCCTCTGGAAAACAGAAGTGCTGTTCCAGCCCAACCCTTTCCGGAGCCGAATGTCTTGTACAGCTTTCATTTTGCAGGTTCAGGCTTTAGTCCTTCAGCTGTGAGAAGGTGACCTACGTATGGAAGGTTGGGCTGTCTGATTTACAGTTTGTCATGAGTCATCTTCAGATTGTAGCTTGTGGCCAATTCTACGACTTTTTCTCAGCACTTGATCATGTTGTTCATGTTATGACCTGTAACTAGAATGTCTTCCATTGTTACATTATGCTCCTTTCATTCTTTCAAGCGTTTGGTCCATGATCCGATGGTAACTTCTGGGGCACAGGAGATGCCAACACAAAGACACAGCGAGCGGTGTTCACCAAGAGGGATGTTGAGGGTCATGAAAAAAGATGATGCCTCATCCAATATTATTCATAGAAATCCGCTTGTTGCATTTAGTCTTGAATTATCTGGGTGAAGACAGGGTAATGGTAAGGGTAGGTAAGGCTGAAGACAAGAAGCAGAAGAGCAGAAGACCACAGGTGGGAAGCAGCTTGACAAAGAAGACCCAGGGAAGGCAGAGCTGGTGTTTCTCTCTTTATTCCGTCCCAACCGTTCACGACCAGACCAGAGGAGAAAGGCATACATGGCACTCACACTCACCCGCTTATATACTCGGCATGTGAACCGCAATGACGACACTGCGAGCCTGCAGGCGAATCGACTCTGGAACCCCTGAGGGGCCTGATTTATATTTCTTCGTGCAAGTTCAGCAGTGTTTATCTTTCGGTCCATATAACAACTATCAACATAATACATCAAAACAATCTGCCTGCACACAGATTGTTGTAGTCTATATCATTTTGCATAACATTCATTTAGATAGAAACTACGAGTGATTTAAGCCAATGGATAAACCTTGCTGAAAGGGATTTTAGCCGTATTTTACATATTTAATC
Organism: Monoplex corrugatus; assembly: GCA_030674185.1. Lineage (NCBI taxonomy): Eukaryota > Metazoa > Mollusca > Gastropoda > Littorinimorpha > Ranellidae > Monoplex > Monoplex corrugatus. The sequence continues at coordinate 76,366,533 of JAPXFY010000018.1, forward strand.
GGTTATCACTAATCCGTGAAAAATATCAAACAAATGAGGAAATAGACGAAGTTTATGTATACATATTTTAAATGGGTAAATCAACCTTTCTGTGCAGAAAGTGATCAGTGAATAGCCAATAGAAAACACAACTCATTTTAATCTGGACACGCGCAGTTCGACCATGGTGCTGAGTCCCGGAATCTCTTCTAATACCTTACTACTTGGCAACATTTTAGTGCAGTATCAGTTCAATTTACAAAAGGAGCAAGAATGTAAATGAAATTGTATATTTTAAGTCAGACTGTAAACATTAAGAATTCGATTCTATATCCCGACAAATGACGGTCATTTTGGCGGTTTGCCACGCTTTGACTTGGCCTGAACTTGCTTCGATGTAAGCTTAACATATAATAATTAAAGGTGCGGGGTGGTTCAAATGAAAGGTTAGAATACCAATATTCTAATTGTGACCCTTACAATTTCCATAATTTATTTCAGTTATTTTACAAATTTCGGATTACCGTCACGGCTCACTGGTCGGAAATTGGAACAGTGCCGAACGAGCGAACAACAAAATTATTGATTTCAAGGAAACGAGATAAATTTCTCCTCGAAGACATTTCTGATAAGAAAACATACTTTGATAATAAACTAAAATGCACGAATTATTCATTTCCTAGCTTTTTTTGGGTTGGCGGTGGTTAAAACACTAGAATTGCTTTATACTTTAAGAATCACTGAACCAAGGGAGGTAACTGTATTCAAGGTCGTTTGAGAAGAAAAGGCGTCTGCTACATGTTTTCTTTGGATGCACGGCTACGCAGTGGTAGTTCTTTTTTTTTAAAATGTAAACTTGTTCACACCTTTTTGTTTTTGCAATGGGTCACTTAGTGTTGTTTACATCCCAGTCAGCCCTGAAGGCCACCCATGGGCACACCATACCTGCATTATCAATGGACACACACACACACACACACACACACACACACACACACACACACACACACACACACACACACACAAGAACAGGACTACAATAGAAACCGCTGTATCCACTTACACATAATGCACACAACACAAAATTAACAATGACCTATGACCCTTTCAGTACTTTTACCTTAGAGTTGTCATATACACCATACAGCATGAAAAACATGAATTATTATACATTTGCAGCCAACAAGACTGTTACTGTTCATCCGATCAATCCTGGTCATTTATTTATAATATCAAGTGAGCATATTCTCACTGCCAACATACTTTCAAGTTTAATCATGCCTTCAACTGATTCACTGTGTAAGAAACAAAGCTGTCTGAGCAACCAGCAGGTGTTTCCCTGCGATCATCAGGCCTGATTCCCTGAAGTCAGTGGCCAAGCCAAAAGCCGAAGTTACCACGAAACTCCATGAGGTTATGGATGTGACCTGCAGCACCAATGCCTCGCCACTCTTGGAACACTCACCTCTCAAGCTCCCGATGGTATGACTACATACATGTGTGAGCGCAAGGTAGTCTAGGCAAGATGTAACCCATATCCTTGATGGTCTTCGCAGTGTCATTACACCATGCTGCTACTTTTCCTGTGGCTTCTTCCAGACTTCCTGGTCCTAAACGTTTCCTTGAGTGTGTTAAGGTGGTTGTCTGTGTTATATTGGTTTGTAGACTTGTAGATTCTGTCCGAGGCCGCTTAGTGTTTACTGTCCGTTCCATCTCCAGGAAGTGACGCATGTACGACCTTGACCTCATGACGTGTTTTGCGGCCTTTTAGGGATAGCTATTCAATTATTCTACACCCCATTACTGAGTTTAAATGTTTGCTATTTTAACTATTGTTTAAAGCTTTCCTTTAAAGTCTTTTCTTAATCTAATGTTCCTTGTCTCTGCTTATCCCATCACTACATGTTTTTTTTTCTTTTGGTCATGTTTTCGTAAATAGACGCTGAAAGTTATAGATCCAGTCTGTCTGGTTTTCGAATGGTGCGTCCAGAGCGCCGGAGAGAGGGAAGTGGATCTGGTTGTAAAAACACAACAGGTGGGTCCACTGGTTCAACATCCTGGGTCTTGGGTTGCTTGAAGCACAGGTGATGATTCCCTTGTACTTTGATTGTCCTGTGGAGAGCGATGCACGATGTGCCTTCTGTTGCGACGCTGTAGTCCAGTTGGCGTATCGATCTCGTAAGATCTGTTACAATACAATACAATATTTTATTTATATAGCGCAAAATCTTGATAAAATCAAATCTAAGCGCTGAAACAGACACACACGCACGCACGCACACACACACACGCACGCACGCACGCACGCACACACACACACACATACACACATACACACACACACACACACACACACACACACACACACACACACACACACACGCACATAAATGGGGAGAAAGAATAAAAGCAATGGAAAATTATAGAGAGCATATTATATACAATTATATATTACAATGTGATTCCCCTCCGAGAGGCTGCAGAGGGGATTGAGTGAGGTCAGGATTTTATGCAGAGGAGAAAAGGTGAGTTTTGAGAGCGGACTTGAAGGAGACAAAAGTAGATTGCTGACGGACTGAGAGAGGAAGTTTGTTCCAGGAGAATGGACCAGAAACAGAGAAGGCTCGTGGACCATATGTTGTCAAGGTCCTTGCTGACATTTCCTGCGGATCCTTGTGGTCGTATTGTTGTGATGGCGGAAGTCTAGCAGACGAGACTGGCCCGGAAGTGACCCTACTGTGTTCATTCAGGTGACGTCACGTCCTGTGCAGAAAGCTCAGTCGCAGAACAGCCATCGGCGCCAAAGAGAACGGTCGACCGTAGAAATCTCAAGCAGATCTGTCTCACCTACTGTGAGTGACGTCCGTGTCCCCTGACGACTTTATCTCAGGATCAAGTGTTCTAAACAAACATTCGTCAGGCGAACCGTAGCTTCCCAACGGGTTGTTGCTGGTTCGAGATACGTTGCATCCTCGCAGTGGGCCCACTCAGAACTGCTATCCGCCAACTTGGTACTCGGTGCAACTCACCGAACTGGTCATACGGGGTGTTTCCTGAGCAGACCGACACCCCCACAAGCGAACGGGACAGCGGCCAGAGCCTGGACAGAAATCCCTAATCTACCAGTAAGTGCTATTTTCTGCTCTGTGGAATCTATAGCTTAATTAAGTAGAGAACTAGTTCCACACGCCCATAGGCATAGTGCCACACAGAGATTCGGGGCCAGTGCACGCACTTCTAAGGGAAGTATATATACACTTTATTGGTGTCAGGAGTATTTTCTGTTCACGTTTGCTTTATACTCATTCAACACCTATTTATAGCCTGTGTTTTCAAATTCTAAAAGAGGAAAATGCCTCTTAATATTAACACGGCTTCTTTGTAAGAAATGGTGGATCTGTTGCCGGGAATTGGGATGAGGAAGGCGTCAGAAATCATTAGGTTGAGAGAAAAATATGGGGAGGTGACAGAAGCCATGCTTCAGGCAATAATGCAAGGTGTTTAAAGCCCCCTATTGCTCGATCTAATTGAATTTGGTGGGGTCAGGGGGCCTCCTCCGGCTGAAACAGTCATTGCTTTGCCTCAACCAACTGTCCAGGAGAGGGAGGCAATGGACGATTTCTGGAGTCCTTGATCCTTACCTCACAGCTGACTCGCTTGACAGTCAAGGGCCTTTATCTGATCATTATTCACAGCTACCCAAATACAGGCACCCAATCGTTGATCCAGGTTTTGGTGGTACAGCCACTTGCAGAGAGGAACCTTTGCCTGGCTATCCAGCTACCTACAGAGATCAAGACGGCTTGGGGTACAGGAAGTTACGGAACTGTCTGGGGGGCGGCGGATGGAAACAAACTTATCAGTTATTGCGGGAACCCAAAGGGCCCGTTCAGCAAGAGGGCGAACGCCAACAACTTTATTACTCGTCCCACATGATGTGTTCATCTGCACCTTCCAGAACGCGTGAGAAGAAATGTCTCCGTGGAACAGACAGTTACCGTGGCCCTCAGAGGTTAGTACACAAGCAGCCGTGGCCCAGTTCAGAGTTCAGGTCACCACCAGAATGCAACGCCCGTGTGTATAAACGCCAGAGGAAGAGAAGTGAGCGCCACCATCACTGTTCCTCAGCGTCACCATCCCCCACCAGACGTGACCGTTTTTCATCATCCAGGCGTCACAACCATCCAAGGTCGTCCAGACATGGTCGGTATGAAGCCGAAGAACAGCATTTCAGCTCCTCATCCTCTTCATCCCTTCCAAGATCGTCCAGAAGGCACCATTCGAGGTCAGTTAGGCAGTACCACCGCTCTGGTCGGGTTCATGAGCCGGAAAGAGATGGCCATTTCTATTTTGATTCATCCGAGACCAGTGACGAGGAAGCGGCTGCCCATCATGCTCATTTTGTACCACGAGGAGACCCCCGGAAACTGCCGAAGAACCTCAGATATGATGGCAAGTCGAACTGGCTTTCTTTCAAACAAAAGTTTGAAAGCTACCGATCAGTCCTACGTTGGACGGAGCCAGAATGCCGGGATTATCTGGGCTGGAGTCTGGACAGGAAAGCCTTGGATTTCTACACCATGGCTACTAGAATGGACTCTGACTGCCTCATTTCAGCAAATAATGAAGAAACTAGAGGTGCGATTTGGAGCCAGGGAACTTGCGGATACCGCTCGCATCAAATTTCAGCAGGCGCATCAACGACAGGATGAAGCTTTTGATGACTGGGCAGATCGAGTAATGACCCTGGCAACTCCAGCTTTCCGAGGCCTCCCGGAAAAATTTTGCCGCCAAGAAATAATCAACAAGTTCTGTCAAGGATGCGTTGACAAAGAGGCGGGGAACTATGCCTGTCTGGAGAAGCCCAGATCCATGGAAGAGGCCCTCAACAAAATAAAACAGTTCCAGCATATCTCCATGGCAGTTCACGGCCAGAAGAAGACCAGTCAAGAATCCCAGGTAGGTGCAGTTGGAGTGCCCAAGGATGCCATGGACAGCCTTAGAGAAGCCATGGAAAAATTGACTGTTAAAGTGGAGGCCCTACAGAATAAAGTAGGCGCGAAAAACAGCACTCTAGCAAACACTGGGAGCGGCCAGATCCAGTGTTTCTTCTGCAAACAGAGGGGGCACATGAAAAGTGGCTGCTCTCAATATATAAAATGGCTGGTAAAGAAGTCCTTGGCACCCAAACCTTTAAACGACTAAGGTTCGGGAAAAGGGGCCGTTTTCCTGAACAGGAGGGCACCAATGGCCAGACCTCATCTGCTGCGTCGAAAGGAACTGATCCACCGCGCAATAATCAGCAATCCAAAGGACCTGATCCACCGCGCAATAATCAGCAGTCCAAGGGAGCTGATCCACCGCGCAATAATCAGCAGTCCAAGGGAGCTGATCCACCGCGCAATAATCAGCAGTCCAAGGGAGCTGATCCACGCGCAATAATCAGCAGTCCAAGGGAGCTGATCCACCGCGCAATAATCAGCAGTCCAAGGGAGCTGATTTACCATGCAGCAGTCAGGAGTCCAACGGAACTGACACACAGCGGAAAAATAAGCCCCAACTAGGAGCGGAGAGGGGAGCAACCGAAGCACTATCAACACAGAGATGGATAGACAGTGCATCCAAAACTATCCATGATAGCAAGGATAATAAAAACAATCCACCTTCGGTTCTGCACCTCAACAGAGTCTGTACTGGTTCCTCTGGGTTCCAAGTGATTGTCGGTGGCGTACCAGTGGAAGCCAAAGTGGACTCAGGAGCTGAAATAACCATTGTTGCCACATCAGTTTATGATCAATGGAAAGTAAAGCCCAAGAAGATCAAAGATGTGGTCATGCACATGGCTGACCAGGAATCAGCATTGACGGGCATTATCACCTCTCTCGTTCAGATCAGGATTGGTCAGTCCTTGTGTCAAGAAAGGATTTACGTGGCTCTAATAAGTGATCCAATGCTCCTGGGGCATGATTTGCTACACCACTGGGGGGCAGTCCATGACATGGAGTCAGACACCTTGGCGATTGGGGCAGAAAAGATTCCTTTGAAACTGCAGTTTCGAAATACTCCTCCATCAGTAGCTAGAGTAATGGATGCCGAGAAGATAGTGATTCCTCCAAATTCTGTTGCCAGGGTAAGGGGCAAGGTGGATATAATGTTGCAAGAATACTACATCGGGTTAAACCATGATGCCAATGTCTTGATTCCAAGGGTATTGCAGAAAGCGCAGTGTAATCCAGTGATATACCTGGTCAACCCTGATGACAGATACTACGCTATCAAGCAAGGGCAGTACCTGGCTGATGCTTTTGAGGTGAAGGAAATAGTAGAAACTTGCCAGTCAAGGAAAGAACTTCGGTTCTGCACGGTTACATCATCAAAGAAGCAGAAGAACCCTGATGGTCCTGTATCTCAGAAATCTAGTCAAGTGCCAGAACATCTTCATCAGCTAGCTGATCAGTCAAGCGAACACCTTTCAAAAGAACAGAAGGAGCAGCTAGAACAACTTTTATGCAGCTATGAGGATGTCTTCGCCAAAAGTGACTTTGATCTGGGTAACTTTACGGCCATCGAACATGCCATCAACACGGGGAAGACCAAGCCAATCAAGCAGCGTATGCGTCGAACTCCAGCAGTGTTTGCAGGGGAAGAGGAGGCACACTTGAAAAAGATGCTTGATTCCGGTGTGATTCAGGAGTCAATTTCTGAATGGGCTTCAGCTCCTGTGTTGATCCGAAAAAAAGATGGATCTGTTCGGTGGTGTATTGACTACAGGGCTCTCAATGATGTCACTGTGAAGGATACATTCCCACTTCCGCTGGTTGAGGACAGCATGGACACCTTGTCAGGCAGCGTGTGGTTTTCCAAACTGGATGCCAACAGTGCTTACTGGCAAGTGAGGATCAAAGAGGCTGACCGCAAGAAGACTGCATTCCTGACAAAGTATGGGCTCTTTTGCCTGGGTGGTAAATCTCATCCTGAGGGGTCTCACTTGGAATACAGTTCTGGCATTCCTGGATGATATTCTGGTGTTGGGCAAAGGTTTAAGTGACCACTTGCAAAACTTGAAGGAGGCACTTGAGCGGTTCAGGCAACATGGGATCAAATTAAAGCCAAGGAAATGTTTACTCTTCCAAAAGGAGATGGAGTTTTTGGGACGTATGGTCAGTAGTAACAAGATGTCAATTTCAGATCGTGACATCAAAACAGTTGCTGAGTGGCCTGTACCCATGAGTTCCAAGGACGTCGAACGGTTCCTGGGCTTTGTCAACTATCACAGAACATTTGTCCCAAAGTTTGCAGAACTGGCCCAGCCTTTGTATAGTTTCACAGGAAAAAACAAGTTCAAGTGGGAGGAACAACAACAGAAAGCTTTTGAAGCTTTGAAAGACCTTGACGGAACCACCTGTACTAGCGCTTTCAAATGGAACAGATCCATTTATTCTGGACACTGATGCAAGTGATGCAGCAATCGGTGCAGTACTTAGCCAGGTGCAGGAAGGAGTTGAAAAGGTCATAGCTTATGGCAGATTTTCCCTCACCCCTGAACAGAGAAGGTATTGCACTAACCGAAAAGAGCTCTTGAGTATTGTGAGATTTGCAAGGCATTTCAAGTACTATCTGCTGGGTAGAGTTTTCACAGTCAGGACCGACCACTCGAGTCTTATTTGGCTTCTGCGGTTCAAGGATCCCCAAGGTCAGTTAGCGCGATGGATGGAGGAGTTGTCCCAGTACCACATGGTGGTAAAACATCGTCCAGGAGTCAAGCATGGAAATGCGTACGCCCTGTCGCGAATTCCGGATGATCTATCCCCATGTCCTACATTCATCGCAGGAATCAAGCCTGAAAATCTGCATTGTGGGGGTTGCCGTTACTGCCAGAGAGCTGAGGAGCAATGGGGTGAATTCACTCCAGAAGTGGATGAAGCAACAACTCTGACCTCAGTACCCCAGTACCATGACGACGGAAGACAGTCAGATTCAATCAGAGTGGTAGTTGAAACGGGTTCGGCTGTGAGGACTCAGAAAAGTGAAGTCGGGGAAGATTCTTCGGTCCGTACCTCATCGAAGGCTGGCTGCAAAAAGAGCACGCAGTACATTGGGCAAACTTCCAGGGGAAATTTATGCTCCGGATCAGCATCAAAGCTGCAAAAGACAGGAAGGACAGCATTTTCCCAGCGCTCACCGGACATCCATGGCAGAGGGCAGGTTTTCTTGAATGGTCCAGTTCCTGTGAAGGTTCCTGCCGGAGGTTTTCAGGAGTTATTATCAGAGACTCCTGTCAGTTCGCTTGTACACTCTGTGTACATCAGTTTTCTTGTACACTCTGGTGTACATGACAGTTCGCTTGTACACTCTGTGTACATCAGTTTTCTTGTACACTCTGGTGTACATGACAGTTCGCTTGTACACTCTGTGTACATGACAGTTCGCTTGTACACTCTGTGTACATCAGTTTTCTTGTACACTCTGTGTACATGACAGTCCGCTTGTACACTCTGTGTACATCAGTTTTCTTGTACACTCAGGTGTACATGACAGTCCGCTTGTACACTCTGGTGTACATCAGTTTTCTTGTACACTCTGTGTACATGACAGTCCGCTTGTGCATTCTGTGTACATTAGTTTTCTTGTACACTCAGGTGTACATGACAGTCCGCTTGTACACTCTGTGTACATTAGTTTTCTTGTACACTCAGGTGTACATGACAGTTCGCTTGTGCACTCAGGTGTACATGCCAGTTTTCTTGTACACTCAGGTGTACATGACAGTTCGCTTGTACACTCAGGTGTACATGACAGTTCTTTACTCGTACTGACAGTTGTGTACACTCAGGTGTACATGACACTTCGCTTGTACACTCAGGTGTACATGACAGTTTTCTTGCGCACTCAGGTGTGCATGACAGTTTACTTGCGCACTCAGGTGTGCATGACAGTCTTCTTGCGCACTCAGGTGCGCATGACAGTTTTCTTGTGCGCTCGGGTGCACATGTCAGTTCTCCTGTGCACCCTGGTGTACATGGCAGTTTTCATGCGCCTTCGAGAAGTACGCATGACAGTTTTCATGTGTGTATGGGCAACACACACGTCAGGCCACAGTCGGGACACAGTCTTCAGAAAGGTTACAGTAGGAATGCTGAGGGACCTCTTGGTTGTTCAGAACTTGAACAAAAAGACCATGACAGGAAGACAAAGGTCAGGCAGTGTGCATCGGAGACAGATTCTCTTGACAGTAAGCCCAAGCAGGCGGCAGAAGAACAGGAAAAAGTTTTTAGTAGGGATGGTCCAAATTACAAAGGAGATTTTGTTCAGGACCATTTTGATGATAAGGTGGATCTTGACTGGGATCGCTTCATGGACGACTTCCCTCCTGATGCTTGTGAATGCCGCATAACGGATTCTGGTTTTGACATCAGAATCCAGAATAATGAAGCGCACATCAAGATCTGTGAGTTAGAATTGGCTCAAGAAGCTACGGCAGAAAATCCTGGGGGTTCACCCATTGTGAAATCAGAGAGGCGCAAGAGAGAGATGAAGATCTGCGACTGCTCTTAAATCACTTGCAAGGGAAAGTAAACCAGGGAGAGGGAGAGCTTCTTCTAGCTTCACCAAGTGCGAAATTCTACTGGGTGAACAGAGACTTGTTTCTGCTTCAAGAGGGCGTTCTTTTCAAGTGAAAGAATGACTCTCATGAACTGCTGTTGGTAGTCCCAAGAGACCTGCAAGAAACAGCAATTCAGTGGCATCATTACATACCCTCAGCAGCCCATCAGGGAGTAACCAGAACAAAAGTAAAACTGAAGGAGAAATTCTTTTGGTTTTGCTTGTCTCGAGATGTGGACAACTATGTGTTGACTTGTGAGGTTTGCAGTAGGAACAAAAAGAACAAACGTTATGGAAAGGTTCCACTGACTGAATACCAAGCAGGAGCACCTATGGAACGTGTCCACATCGACTTCATTAGACCACTCCCTAAAACAGCAAGGAGTAATGAACACTGTCTCATGATGGTGGATCAGTTCACAAAGTGGGTTGAGTGTGTTCCATTACCATCACAAAAAGCTGAGGTGACAGCAAAGGCCGCCATTGATGAGTTTTTCTCCAGATTTGGTTGTCCGCTCCAAATTTTCTCTGATCAAGGACGCAGTTTTGAGAGCAGGTTGTTTGAGGCTTTGTACCAAGCGCTTCAAATTCACGAAGCTCGAACTACGCCATACAGACCGTCCTCAAACAGTCAGGTAGAGCGGTACAATCGGACACTTCTGGATGCTGTTCGATGTTTTCTTGGGAAAAAGCAAAACAGGTGGGACGAACATGTTCAACAAATAGCAGATACAATCAGAGTTTCAGTGAACAGGTCAACAGGATACACCCCAACATGCTGATGCTGGGAGGGAAGTGAATACTCCAGCACAACTAATGTTTCCCATCCCAAGGCAAAAATTCAAAAGCCATGAGGAGTATGTGTCCCAGTTGGTGAAAAACATGCAAGAAGTTCATACCTTCGCCAGAGAAGTCCTGAAAACATCCACAAAGAACATGAAGCGCAACTATGATCTAAGTGTTGCTAAGACCTACGTGGGGTGTGGTGTACCTGTTAGATACAGCGTACGGAATACCAGTACGGGGGTGTACTGTTAGATACAGCAGTCGGGTGTACCTGTTAGATACAGCAGTACGGTGTACGTTAACGTCGGGTACTGTTAGATACACAGTACGGGTGTACCTGTTAGATACAGCAGTTCGGGTGTACTGTTAGATACACAGTACGGGGTGTACCTGTTAGATACACAGTACGGGGTGTACCTGTTAGATACAACAGTTCGGGGTGTACCTGTTAGATACAACAGTGGGGTGTACCTGTTAGATACAACAGTTTGGGGTGTGTACCTGTTAGATACAACATTCGGGGTGTACCTGTTAGATACAACAGTTTCGGGGTGTACCTGTTAGATACAACAGTACGGGGTGTACCTGTTAGATACAACAGTACGGGGTGTACCTGTTAGATACAGCAGTACGGGGAGTACCTGTTAGATACAGCAGTTCGGGGTCTACCTGTTAGATACAGCAGTATGGGGTGTACCTGCTAGATACAGCAGTACGGGGTGGTACCTGTTAGATACAACAGTACGGGATGTACCTGTTAGATACAACAGTACGGGGTGTACCTGTTAGATACAGCAGTACGGGATGTACCTGTTAGATACAGCAGTACGGGGTGTACCTGTTGGATACAACAGTACGGGGTGTACCTGTTAGATACAACAGTACGGGGTGTACCTGTTAATTCAACAGTTTGGGGTGTACCTGTTAGATACAACATTGGGGTGTACCTGTTAGTTTACAACAGTTTGGGGTGTACCTGTTAGATACAACAATTCGGGGTGTACCTGTTAGATACAACAGTTTGGGTGTACCTGTTAGATCAACAGTACGGGGTGTACCTGTAGATACAACAGTACGGGATGTACCTGTTAGATACAGCAGTACGGGGTGTACCTGTTAGATACAACAGTACGGGGTGTACCTGTTAGATACAACAGTACGGGGTGTACCTGTTAGATACAACAGTTTGGGGTGTACCTGTTAGATACAGCAGTACGGGGTGTACCTGTTAGATACAGCAGTTCGGGGTGTACCTGTTAGATACAGCAGTACGGGGTGTACCTGTTAGATACAGCAGTACGGGGTGTACCTGTTAGATACAACAGTACGGGATGTACCTGTTAGATACAACAGTACGGGGTGTACCCGTTAGATACAGCAGTACGGGATGTACCTGTTAGATACAGCAGTACGGGGTGTACCTGTTGGATACAACAGTACGGGGTGTACCTGTTAGATACAGCAGTACGGGGTGTACCTGTTAGATACAACAGTACGGGTGTACCTGTTAGATACAGCAGTACGGGTGTACCTGTTAGATACAACAGTACGGGGTGTACCTGTTAGATACAACAGTACGGGGTGTACCTGTTAGATACAACAGTACTGGGTGTACCTGTTAGATACAGCAGTACGGGGTGTACCTGTTAGATACAGCAGTACGGGGTGTACCTGTTAGATTACAGCAGTTCAGAAGGGCAAATGCAAGAAACTTTGTTCACCGTGGAAGGGTCCTGGTGTTATTGTCAAAACGTTGTCCGCATATCTGTATCAGGTCAAGCTCCGCAATTCAGTGTTTGTCACAAATCATGACAGAATGGCGCCATGTAGGGATAGGAAAATCCCAGCTTGGATCAACAAATATCTAGCTCACGGACAAAAGGACAACCCGAATGAAGAGGATCGGGGACTGTACTATATTTGTAGAAAACCATGGGGTGGGCGATTTATGATCCAATGTGATTTTTGTAATGAATGGTATCATGACTCATGTGTAAATGTGACAGCAACTGATGCACTGGATATTGATGAATACAAATGTGCAGCTTGTCGTGATTACTAATCAGATATAGCCTGTTGCAGGTATGGCGGGCAAACGTCTCACCCTTGCCCAGATCAACGACCTCATCCGCTGCCAGGAACTGAGGATATCAGGGCGTACCCTCTGGTATTTGAGCTGGGATTGCTGAGGGTGAGTGACGCACAGAAAGATGAGTGCCTGATCCAGATGGCCCAAGTGGCGATTGGCAGGGAGTGCTCGGGAGCGGAGCCCACAGCAAGGCAAGAGATGGTTGCGCGAGGCACTCATGGAGTTGGCTGTACGATCCGAAGGCTGGATCCGAAGGCATATTGGCCCAGTCCAGACCAGAAGAGCCAGCAGGACGGCGGAACCGTGGGACCCAACTGGAGGCCGCCAGGATATCCGATACATGCATGTGGACCCTCCGTCTGAGGACAAGACTCCGGAAGTCAGAGGGAGTCCAGAGTACGCAGGAGATATCCCGGATGTCCCCAGTTTGAGGTTCCCGCAGGAAGAAACGTCTCTGCAGGACCATGGGCGCTCCAGCGCTCCAGCGCAGCAACCATCGGCGACGCACCCGCCCCCGCCAAGCTCAGGCATCTCAAGATCATTTCAGGCGAAGCCTGGATCCCAACGGGCCCAGGTGATGTGTCTAACTCAAGCGCACAAGCAAGACCAATGGGGAACCCAATGGGCCCCGCAGTCAAGCCTAAGTTAGTGGAAAGAGAAAGGCAGTCCAGGTTCAGACAGAAATCCAAATGGAATCATTGCCGCGCTTTCAGCAAGAGACATAGGTCATCTGCACCTCACCCCCGGGAGACCTCAACCACTACGCCTTCGAGGGTGGTCTATTCCAGCAAGACCGGTCATCTGATGACGAAAATCTAGTATCTTGGGATCAAGTGTTCTAAACAAACATTCGTCAGGCGAACCGTAGCTTCCCAACGGGTTGTTGCTGGTTCGAGATACGTTGAATCCTCGCAGTGGGCCCACTCAGACCTGCTATCCGCCATCTTGGTACTCGGTGCAACTCACCGAACTGGCCATACGGGGTGTTTCCTGAGCAGACCGGCACCGCCACAAGCGAACGGGTCAGCGGCCAGAGCCTGGACAGAAATCCCTAATATACCAGTAAGTGCTATTTTCTGCTCTGTGGAATCTATGCTTAATTAAGTAGAGAACTAGTTCCACGTGCCCATAGGCATAGTGCCACACAGAGATTCGGGGCCAGAGCACGCACTTCAAAGGGAAGTAGATACACTTTAGTATCCACACTGGCTGTCCTGGTTGGAATCTAGGTGCATCTCGAGCACGGTGCTTTCTGTCAAAGTTCTTATTACTTTCAGTCTCTGTTTGATTTCCTTTTGTTTTACCATATCACAATCAGGTGACGTCAATTTTTCTGTGACTGACTGTAGGAACAACATTCCTGAGTTTCCTTCCCATACACAGTTCTGCAGGGCTTTTCCCGTTCTGTGGTGGAGTTGAACTATACATCAACATTGCTTGGTACGGATCTTGGGACTTTTTCAAAAGATTTTTGACTGTCTGCACCGCTCTTTCAGCCTCTCCATTTGCTTGATGGTGATGGGGGCTACTTGTAAAGTGCTTGAAGTCATAGTCTCTGGCAAAATCAGCAAATTGCCGGCTGGAAAACTGAGGTCCATTGTCAGATACAACACACTCAGGAATTCCATGTCTTGAGAAGATACTCTTTGTGTGGTTAATGACAGCGTGTGATGTGATGCTGCGCAATAAGGCAATTTCTATGAACCTGGAGAAATCATCAATTACAAGTCCATTCCTACTTTTTGCCAGGCATAATCTGGGAGTGCTGATGGGATGAGTGGTTCTGGTGGTACCGTTCTTTCTTTGACACAGATAGGGCACGTTTCAACCAGAGTCTCTATGTGGAGAGTTTGGGCCACCAGACACTTTCTCGAGCGAGGGCACGACACTTGACTATTCCTTGATGACATGTATGTAGTCTGTTGAGGATTTCGGGTCTCAACTTTTCAGGAATGATCAATCGTGTGCCATGGAGAAGTAGACCATCATGGAAACTGATGTCGTTTCTTGCCGACCAATATGGTTTGAGACAAGAATCTTTTGGACAGAATCTAGGCCACCCATCTTGACAGAAATGTATCACTTTCATATTTCTGAAGTTCATTTTTTATCTCTACTAATCGCTTCTGTGTGGCAGGTAGACTGGAGATGACTTGGTGCACTGTTAAGTTGGTCTCTTCTTCAAGTCTCTTGTCATTTTCATCAGCTGACTGAGATGGTGCTCTTGATAATGCATCTGCTCTGACAAGATTTTTTCCTCTAGTATACTCAACAGTGTAGTGGTACTTCATCAATCTTATCCGGAAGCGCTGTATTCTGGGAGGTAATTCATCCAGATTCTTCTTCTGAAGAAGTGCAAGAAGGGGCATATGATCAGTCTCAATTGTCAGATCTCTAAGTCCCGTTATGTAGTCCAAATATTTTTCGCAAGCCCATGTAACTGCCAAGGCCTTTTTTTCGACTTGTACGTAACGTTGCTCTGTAGGAGTCATTGATCGTGAGATGTAGAAAACTGGTTTCTGTTTCCTATCCTCTTGCTGCTGTGTCAGGACAGCACCTAGATCAAAGGATGACACATTTTGGTTTTTCTGTTGGGGCTGTAATGAGCCAAAATTGGTGCTGGACTCAGTTGTTCTTTGATCTTCTGGAATGATTCTTCTTGACTACTTTCCCATGTCCATTCAATGTCTTTTCGAAGGAGATCTCTCAGAGGTTTGCTGCAGTCTGCTAGGTGGGAACCCGCAAATTTTGAAACATGGTTCAGCATTCCCATTAGACACCTCAGTTCGCTGATGTTCGTTGGCTTTGGATATTTGAAAATCGCCTTGACTTTTTCAGGGTCGATGTGTATTCCTTCACTGGATATAACATGTCCAAGGAATTTCACTGCAGACTTGGAGAATTCACATTTCTCAGTATTCAGAGTCAGTTCAGCCTGTGTGAGCTCAGAAAGCACTTGCTTGATCGTATGGTCATGGTCACTCTGGTTCTTGCTGTAAACAAGGAAATCGTCCATGTTACACACAACTCCTGCAATATCAGGCAGCAGCTGTGACATCATGCGCTGGAAGATTTCTGGTCCTGAACTGATGCCAAAAGGAAGACGCGTAAAACAATACCGTCCAAATGGTGTAATAAAGGTAGTTAGGTCCTAGGACTCTTCCGCCAAAGGAATCTGATGAAATCCTTGGGTACAGTCAAGCTTTGAGAATACTTCTGCTCCAGCTAATTTAGCCAGTAATTGTTCTATTGTAGGGAGTGGACAATTTTCCCTTTTCATGGCTTCATTCAATCGAGTGTAATCGACGCACAGCCGAATCTTTCCGCTGGACTTCGGAACCACCACAATGGGTGAACACCAATCTGTGGGCTTGTCAACTGATTTGATGACTCCTGCCTGTTCTAAATTTTTCAGTTCTTCTTTCACTTTATTTTGCAAGGGCAAAGCAAGTCTGCAAGGTGCAGCAACAGCATATGGTTGAACTCCTCTTTCAAGTGTACCTTGTATTCATATTGAGTTTTTCCAAGGCCCAAGAACAGTTTTGGGAACTCTTCTTGATACTGCTGAGATTCTATGGCATTGATCTTGGCAAGTAATTTTAGATCTGAGATTGCTGGACGACCTAACAGTGGTTCTTCTAATCCACGGATGACATAAATGTCCTGCATGGATGTCTTCTCACCATACTGAAGAGCTGTCGTAAATTTGCCCACAACATGAATTCCCGTTCGACCTGGCCCGTAGAGCTTTTTCTTGGCTTGTTGCAAGCTTTATTTTCGGAGGAACCCTTTTCTCAGGAATGACTGTTACATCAGCTCCAGTGTCGAGCTTGAAAAGCAAATGACTGTTACATCAGCTCCAGTGTCGAGCTTGAAAACGAATGACTGTTACATCAGCTCCAGTGTCGAGCTTGAAAAGCATTTTTGTTCCGCTGATCTGGACCTCTGCTGTCCATGGATCACTTTTGACTTCACCAACTATCATTCCAAGGTATTCGTTTCCTTCCTCCTCGTCTTCCATGTCTACTTTGTGAACTGTTGCCTTACGTCTACAACAAATAGCGTAATGGCCTATCTGTTTGCATTTTCAACACTTTGCAGATTTTGCCGGACAGTCATCTCTGTTATGTGCATCTTTTCCCCATCGACTGCATGTAGATGAGTGTCTGAAACTGCCTGGATTTGATCTTGCTGCATTTGAAGCATAGGAATTTCTAGGAGAGTAGATCATTTTTTACTTCCCTTGTCATCTCAATCGGTGTACTTCTCCACTTTCTGGATTGTTTGTCGTGGACTTTATTTGCAATTTTGATGCTTCTTACCATACCATACCATACCATACCATACCGCTGCAGACTGGTTTAGACTATTTAGCCTTTAGTCTGGTCTTTTCACGAAAAAAGAAACTTGGTCATTCATACAGTTGAAAAACTTCTTGCGTGGGTATTGATGGCGCAACCATCTGAAAGTCTACCTAATCAGATACATGCGGTCCGCCCAATGGCGATCCAGACTGGCCTTGAAGCTGTCAAGAGATGGTGCGTTGACCACTTTTTCTGGGAGCGCGTTCCAGGGATTCACCACTCGATAGAAGAAAAAATGCTGGCGCAGCGAACTATTGCAACTCCCTTTCTTGAGCTTTAGACTGTGCCCACGGGTCTGCTTAGCACTTGTTTTCCAGGACAAGAGGACTCTTTACGTTGTACAACTCGTGTGTGAACTTATAGGTTTCAATCATGTCGCCCCTGCCCCTTCGGTACTGCATGCTGGGTATCTTCATTCTGGCAAGTCGCTCTTCATAGGGACAGTCAACCAAACCAGGAACCAACTTTGTTGCTCGCATGAGAACGCCCTCAATGATGTCCTTATCTTTCTGATACCTTGGTGACCACACACTGTTGGCAAACTCCAGGTGAGGGCGTATTAGTGCGATGAACAGCTGTCGCATGGTCTCAATGTCGAGGTACTGGTAAGAGTGCCTGATCAGCCCTAGAATTCTATTGGCTTTGTGGACCTGTGTCTCGACATGCCAGCTGAATTTGAGTTCCTGATCTACCAATACTCCCAGATCTTTCTCTCCCCTTGATGACTCCAGCAGCACTCTCTCTTCGCTGTTGTGTAGTCTCACGCTATACACTGCCTTGGGGTTCCTGCGTCCGAGGTGTAGAACCTTACATTTTGTCACATTGAATCGCAGCTGCCTACAATCTGCCCAGTCAACGAGTTTATCTAAGTCCTGTTGAATCCTATCCCTCTTGTTTTGCTCCTCTACTGTGTCAAACATTTTTGTATCATCTGCGTACATCTGACAGATGCAGTTCACCACCTCTGGCATGTCATTGATGAACACAACAAACAGCATTGGCCCCAAGACACTACCTTGAAGAACTCCGCTTAACACCGGCTCCCAACTAAACTCCCAGGACCCCAACTCTTTATCTTCTGCCTGTCAGAAAGTCTGTAATCCAGGATAACACCTGTGAAGTGACTCCATAGGATTCAAGCTTGGAGATTAACCGTTGGTGGGGCACAGAATCAAATGCCTTAGCGAAATCCAAGTAGACTACATCTACAGGTATCCCCTCATCTAATGATTCAGTCCATGCATCCAGTACACTCAGAAGGTTCGTAACACAGGATCTCTGTCTGATGAAACCATGCTGGCATGGTGCGAGAAAGTTGTTGACTTCCATGTGGGTTATCACTTTGTCCCTAATGATGGATTCCATAACTTTGCAGACTGTGCTTGTCAAACTCACTGGTCTGTAGTTGCAGGGCTGGCTCCGATCTCCTTTTTTGAACAAGGGAGTGACATTCATTCGTCTCCTACCATTTATCTGGCAACTTTCCTTCTTCTTCTGACTTAGTGAAAATAATAGAAAGTGGCTCTGCCAACTCTCGGCAAGTTCCTTCAGAACACGTGAATGAACACCGTCAGGGCCGGGAGACTTCCCAGGGTTCAGGCGCTTAAGTTTCTTCAGTACCTCCTCTTTGGAAAAGCTAATCCTTTCTAACTTTTCTTACGCACGACAAATCTGCATTGCCTTTTCTTAGTCCAAATCTGCTTCTTCAAGAAGTTTTCTTCTGACAGCATCGTCTTTTATGCCAATCACCAGCCTATCGCGAATCATACGTTGCTCTTGATCACCAAATTTGCATGACTTGGCCATTTTTCGAAGGATAGTAGCATACGATTCCACATTTTCTCCTTCTTGTTGTCTGTTATGAGATTTATAACTTTTATAAACCTCGTGTGTTTTCCCTACACAAAATTCCTTGAATTTTTCCAGAACTATTTCAATGTCTTGGTCATCTTCTCCTTCACATAAGGGAATACCCTCATAGACTTCTTGGGCCTTTTCTCCAGCACAGGCCAAAAATACCGAGCACTGATATTTTGAGTCTTCAAGATCCAATCTGGTAGCTGCAGCATGATGAGTCCACTGACGCTCGAATTGTTTCCAGTTGATTGAAACATCTCCCTGCAAATCCAGTTTACAAGGTGGTGGCACATTTGCCGTGAAACGCCTCTCTACTCTTTGATGCTGTTGGGCCATGGTCAAAATCCCACTTCTGACACCATGATATGTTGGTTTGTAGACTTGTAGATTGTTATATTGGTTTGTAGACTTTGTAGATTGTTATATTGGTTTGTAGACTTTGTAGATTGTTATATTGGTTTGTAGACTTTGTAGATTGTTATATTGGTTTGTAGACTTTGTAGATTCTCTCAGAGGCCGCTCAGTGTTTACCGTTCGTTCTATCTCCAGGAAGTGACGTATGTACGACCTTGACCTCATGACGTTTTTTTGGGCCTTTTAGGGATTTAGGGATAGCTATTCAATTATTCTACTGATAGAGGTGTTGTCTTAACCCTTTGACTCCCGCTTGGGCATCAACAATTTGAACAAACAGTTCCAGAGAAGTATTATTCAACAAAAACATTTTGTTTTTCGTAATATTTAACGCAACATGTTTTGCTTTACTGGCCAAATTCCTACATGCATCAACAAAATCAACTGATTACAACACACACACACACACACACACACACACACACACACACACACACACACACACACACACACACACACACACACACATATATATATATATATATATATATAAATATACATATATATACACACACAATATACATATATATATATATATATATATATATATATATATATATATATATAAATATATATATAAGCATAAACTAAACTAAACTAAACTAAACTAAACTAAACTAAACTAAACTAAACTAAACTAAACTAAACTAAACTAAAACCTGTTGTAAATGTTGCACTGTTTTCCATTATTGATGACTTTAAGTGCGTGCGTGCGTGCGTGCGTGCGTGCGTGCGTGCGTACGTGCGTGCGTGCGTGCGTGCGTGCGCGCGTGTGTGGTTAAGGTGGTGGAGAGAGAGAGAGAGAGAGGAGGAGAGAGAGAGAGGAGAGAGAGAGAGAAGAGAGAGAC
>JAPXFY010000018.1:76398972-76408972 GCA_030674185.1 Monoplex corrugatus
TGTCTGTGTCTGTCTGTCTTTGTCTCTGTTTCTCTGTCTCTCTCTATCTATCTGTCTCTGTCTCTGTCTCTACCTGTCTCTGCCTACCTCTGTCTGTATGTCTGTCTGTCTCTGTTTCCTCTCCATTTTTTTTCCACTGCTGCAGTTGTTCATAACGATTTCTTCTTCTCGTTCCATTGGGTTTATTTACATTCTGGAGGACTGCCACGGGATGTTTGATTTTGGTGAAGGTCATGCATTAGCTGTGGGTGGTAAAAGTAAATTCTTGTTTCAGTTTTTTTCCCGGATCATTGCACTTAGGGAGATTTCCTTTGTGCTCCCCTGCACCTCCCCTCCCCCCTCGCTTGTTTTGGATCTATTTTCTACACCACCATTATGGTCATAGAATGTGGCAAAGGTTTTACAATGCTATGATGATGATGGGACTCTCAACATTCTTCTTAGAAACCACATCTCGGCTGCCTCAATCTTGTTCTGGCTTTGTTTGTTGACTGTCCACGCCTCGCAACCGTACAACAGTATTGGTTCTATATAACATTCAAAGACTCTCTTTCTGATGTTAATTGATAGGCATTTTTGGTAAGAATGCTTTTTATCTTCTTGAATGCTGTTTTGGCTTGGCCGATTCTGCTGGCTATTTCTGATGTGCATCTAAGAAGAATGTTGAGAGTTCCATGGACAGCAAAGAAAACAAACGAGACAGTCTTGATGGAGGCAGACACAAGTAGATCACTCATAAGGAAGATTAGGAAAAGACAGGCAACATTTAGAGGCCATTTTATGAGGAAAGGGGAATTGGAGCATCTGGTCACAACGGGAAAGCTGGAGGGAAAGAGAGCACCGGGTAGACCCAGGGAGAAGATACTAGACGGACTTGCGAGTGGCTTGGGACAAGGAGGGTGGAAGAGATGCTTGAGGCAACAAGTGATAGAGACAGATGGAAGTCCATAATCGCCAACGCCATGCGGCAAGGCACCTGATGATGATGACGATGATGATGATGATGATGATGATGATGATGATGATGATGATGATGATGATGATGATGACGACGACGACGACGACGAAGAGGATGGCAATCGGAATTCTACAGAATTTCATCTAGGATTGAGACTGTGTGACAAGGCTGTGCTCAGGGCTTAATATCAATGACGTATCAGTGACGTGGATGAGACTCGACTGTGTAGTCCCAGTCTTCCCAATGAGCTCATAGCACGCTCAGCTCTGGGTAGGAGCCGTTAAAGCCGAAAAATCCCAAACTGATTTTTGATGGGACTGATGGAGATTTGAACCTACAACCTTCAAGTTGGTAGTCCGTTACACTAACCATTAGCCATGGTGACTGGCTGTTTCAGCTGCTTGTTGGCTGTTTTTCAGTGGATTCTCTTCTTATGTGTTTCTGGTCTTCATTGTCTGTATCTATTGCAGTGATGGTTGCTGTTGAGGTTAGCCACCGTTGGTGTCTGGTCTCCCATTTTGTATTTTTCCTCTACACATTCATCTTTTAACTCTTTGACTACCGCAAATTGTCCACTAGCATCTTGCATTATCAACTGTGCTTACCAAGCAAAAACTTAACCTTTCATTCCCTCACCCTATCCACCATATTCCTAAAAGAATCTGGTGGATGGGTGTGACAGAACCAAAGGGTTAAGTTTTTGCTGTTGGTGGATAGGGTGCTGGGGTCAAAAGATTAATCATATTTAACATTTGTGCCTTCATTTAGTTATCAATCAATTCATCATTCAAACACCAATTCATTCTTCTTTTGTTTTTGTTTATTACTCTAGCTAGATGCCAATTCTCATCATATCTCTCTGATTCTTTCTGTTATTCTTATCTTTTTTTTTTCATTTCCCGTGGACGTGCTCATTTCAATATTATGTATTACAAATAGTTATTATTACAATAGCAATAATGACAGTTACAATTTTCATCATCATCATCATAATTATCACTATCATCTTCATTTCTTAAGTACATATATTTTCTTTTCTAAAATACATACATCTTCGTTTCTAAACTACATACATCTTCATTTGTTAACTACAGACATCTTCGTTTGTTAACTACAGACATCTTCATTTGTTAACTACAGACATCTTCATTTGTTAACTACATACATCTTCGTTTCTAAACTACAGACATCTTCATTTGTTAACTACAGACATCTTCGTTTCTAAACTACAGACATCTTCGTTTGTTAACTACAGACATCTTCATTTCTAAACTACAGACATCTTCGTTTGTTAACTACAGACATCTTCTTTCTAAACTACAGACATCTTCGTTTGTTAACTACATACATCTTCGTTTGTTAACTACATACATCTTCGTTTGTTAACTACAGACATCTTCATTTCTAAACTACAGACATCTTCGTTTGTTAACTGCAGACATCTTCATTTCTAAACTACAGACATCTTCGTTTGTTAACTACATACATCTTCGTTTGTTAACTACAGACATCTTCGTTTCTAAACTACATACATCTTCGTTTCTAAACTACATACATCTTCGTTTGTTAACTACAGACATCTTCGTTTTTAAACTACAGACATCTTCATTTGTTAACTACATACATCTTCGTTTGTTAACTACAGGCATCTTCGTTTGTTAACTACAGACATCTTCGTTTGTTAACTACATACATCTTCGTTTGTTAACTACATACATCTTCGTTTTCATTTGTTAACTACATACATCTTCGTTTGTTAACTACAGACATCTTCGTTTGTTAACTACAGACATCTTCGTTTGTTAACTACATACATCTTCGTTTGTTAACTACATACATCTTCGTTTGTTAACTACAGACATCTTCATTTGTTAACTACAGACATCTTCGTTTGTTAACTACAGACATCTTCATTTCTAAACTACAGACATCTTCGTTTGTTAACTACAGACATCTTCGTTTCTAAACTACAGACATCTTCGTTTGTTAACTACAGACATCTTCGTTTGTTAACTACATACATCTTCGTTTGTTAACTACAGACATCTTCATTTGTTAACTACAGACATCTTCGTTTCTAAACTACAGACATCTTCGTTTGTTAACTACAGACATCTTCATTTCTAAACTACAGACATCTTCGTTTGTTAACTACAGACATCTTCGTTTCTTAACTACATACATCTTCGTTTCTTAACTACATACATCTTCATTTGTTAACTACATACATCTTCATTTCTAAACTACATACATCTTCATTTGTTAACTACAGACATCTTCATTTCTAAACTACAGACATCTTCGTTTGTTAACTACATACATCTTCGTTTCTTAACTACATACATCTTCGTTTCTTAACTACATACATCTTCATTTGTTAACTATATACATATTCGTTTCTAAACTACAGACATCTTCATAACTACATACATCTTCATTTGTTAACTACATACATCTTCATTTGTTAACTACATACATCTTCGTTTCTAAACTACAGACATCTTCATTTGTTAACTACATACATCTTCGTTTGTTAACTACATACATCTTCGTTTGTTAACTACAGACATCTTCATTTGTTAACTACATACATCTTCATTTGTTAACTACATACATCTTCATTTGTTAACTACATACATCTTCGTTTCTAAACTACAGACATCTTTATTTCTTAACTACAGACATCTTCGTTTGTTAACTACATACATCTTTATTTCTTAACTACAGACATCTTCGTTTGTTAACTACATACATCTTCATTTGTTAACTACATACATCTTCGTTTGTTAACTACAGACATCTTCATTTGTTAACTACATACATCTTCATTTGTTAACTACAGACATCTTTATTTGTTAACTACAGACATCTTTATTTCTTAACTACAGACATCTTCGTTTGTTAACTACATACATCTTCATTTGTTAACTACATACATCTTCGTTTGTTAACTACATACATCTTCGTTTCTAAACTACAGACATCTTCATTTGTTAACTACATACATCTTCATTTGTTAACTACATACATGTTCGTTTCTTAACTACATACATCTTCGTTTCTAAACTACAGACATCTTCATTTGTTAACTACAGACATCTTTATTTCTTAACTACAGACATCTTTATTTCTTAACTACAGACATCTTCGTTTGTTAACTACATACATCTTCATTTGTTAACTACAGACATATTTATTTCTTAACTACAGACATCTTCGTTTGTTAACTACATACATCTTCATTTGTTAACTACATACATCTTCATAACTACAGACATCTTCGTTTGTTAACTACATACATCTTCGTTTGTTAACTACATACATCTTCGTTTCTTAACTACATACATTTTTATTTCTTAACTACATACATCTTTATTTCTTAACTACATACATCTTTATTTCTTAACTACATACATCTTTATTTCTTAACTACATACATCTTCATTTGTTAACTACATACATCTTCATTTGTTAACTACATACATCTTCATTTGTTAACTACATACATCTTCATAACTACATACATCTTCATAACTACATACATCTTCCTAACTACATACATCTTCATAACTACATACATCTTCATTTGTTAACTACATACATCTTCATTTGTTAACTACATACATCTTCATTTGATAACTACATACATCTTCATTTGTTAACTACATACATCTTCATAACTACATACATCTTCATAACTACATACATCTTCATTTGTTAACTACATACATCTTCATATGTTAACTACATACATCTTTATTTCTTAACTACATACATCTTAATGCTACCAATTTTGAAGAACAAGGTCTCCCAACAGTGTAAAAATCGCTACTCACAGTTCCGTAGCTTTCGATGGCGTTCTCGCCATCTTCGTCAGCGCTCTAATGCTGTCTGCGTGAATCTCTACTCAGATCTCGCGAACATGGGATGAACCCAGTTCACGAGATCGAATCAGAGAATGGTACACCGGGGGCAGGGTGTAACGGCCCCGGTCCCTGTTGAGCGGGGGGGTTGGTGGCTGCGATGTAGATGGCCTCCTTGACTCCTTGCTGGAACCACTTATTTTCTCTGTCCAGGATGTTGACATTGTCCGCACTGAATTGATGTTTTTCGGCGTGTAGGTGAGCTCCTACTGGAGAAGAGTCCCTCTTGTGTTCTGTTAGTCTCTTCTGAAGGGGGCGTTCAGTTTCACCGACATAATGTTGGTTACAGTCCTGGCAGTCTATTCTGTATATAATGCCAGCTTTGTCGAGTTTGCTGGTTTTGTCCTTGGGGGTGACCAGCTGGCTGCGTATGGTGTTGGAAGGTTTGGAATGTACAGCCACCCCCAGTTTTCTGATCTTTCTGGACAGAGCGTCACTCACACCTCCTACGTATGGGATGGTGATGTGTCCCTTGCGCTGGTGTTGTTTCACTGGCTGTTGGGATGCGGTGTTGGATTTCCTGCCTCCCGGGCTGTTCCAGGCCCACTTTTTGTAGCCCGAGATGGTGAGCACTTTTTTCAGGTGGTTTGTCTCCTTGTCTTTTGCCTCTTGGGTACTGCATATGGTGTTAGCTCTGTGGGTAAGGGTTCGAATCACTCCCAGTTTGTGTTCAAGGGGCTGGTGGCTGTCGAACTGTAAATATTGGTCCGTATGAGTTGGTTTACGGTAGATCGAGAAGGATAGAATGCCATCAGTTCTGGTGATGAGGTGATAAGTAGCGATTTTTACACTGTTGGGAGACCTTGTTCTTCAAAATTGGTAGCATTATGTCTACCCCCCAACTGTTGAAACTTCCCCTACATACATCTTCATTTGTTAACTACATACATCTTCATTTGTTAACTACATACATCTTCATTTGTTAACTACATACATCTTCATTTGTTAACTACATACATCTTCATAACTACATACATCTTCATAACTACATAAATCTTCATTTGTTAACTACATACATCTTCATAACTACATACATCTTCATAACTACATACATCTTCATAACTACATAATCTTCATTTCTTAAGTACACACATCTTCGTTTCTTAACTACATACATCTTCATTTCTTAAGTACACACATCTTCATTTCTTAACTACATAATCTTTTCACGACATTTTTAGTCTCCCCTCAAGCGTTTCCCTCAACTTCATTTCTTTGGTGGTAAATGTTATTGCGGCACACAATTTTGGATGTCTAGCAGCGACGGCGTTCCATTTACAATAACAATCAGGAGTATAAGACAATAATGGGGAACAGCAGCTTCATAAAATTCTCATTATTGTCTGGACCATAGTCATCAAGGAGCTTCATTATCATGCAATTTGTTCATCGTAATTATTCATCCTCCGACTCATCACGCTTCCAATGACAAGAGTTTGAACTCTGTGTCACCTCTTGCAGCCTTTTACTAACCATGATGTGAGCGCATGCTCACGATCGTGACGCTATTTCCGGCAGGAAGGGAATTTTATCGTTTCTCTTCTGGCGGATAGACGGAAATGGACGAGGCCAAGGGAAGAGATTATCAGGCATTTGTAGCCTCGAGGGTGTGCTCCTATTTCTAGTTGCTCTTCCCATGTTGAAGAAATTGCAGCAATGTTGTCTTCTACCAAAATGTATTCTTTGGCATTTTGCTGGCATAAAATGCCCGCCAGTACTAAACGAACAGTATTTTCCTCTTTGTTATTCTTTTTGTTCTTGCTGCTGTTGTTTATCACATATTCCCTGCTGCTTTCACCACTTTTGTTTCAAGAGGATGTGGTGCATTTGTTTTGAAATTAAAAAGTATTTGACTTGCGAGGAATTTCAACCATGACAATGTCAACGTTTTGGACAACACTAAAACAGAGAGAAAGACAAAAGGAAAATGCAAACAGAACTGACTACTTACACTGTTTTCACAGCATCATGTTTATTTTTTCATAGATTAGCCTAAACGTTTAAATAGTATATTCATAAAATAATAGAGTTGTGTGTTTGGCTTGTCATGCCTTGTCTTGTCTTCCCAATCCTCACACTTGCACTTATAACTATCTTCCAACATTTTTATCACTCTGTATCATCTGTACTTAATTACTGCGTCTTTATGCCTTCACCTTCAAACTTACAGCTCCCACCTCATCTCCGTGTACGTATTATCGTCCTTATCTTACTGTTCTCATTTCTACATCCATCAACTCTTTTAACCATTCCTCCAGTCTCACATATAATATCTTCCTCCCCTTAGACTTCACCTCCTGAAGGTTATTTTTATATAGTACCACTCTATCGTGGGTGTCCGTGAAGAGCACTTTCCTACTCACAAGAGCAATCAGGGTTGTAAGAAAATAATGGAGTACAGCAGCTCCACGAAGTGTTCATTAACGTCAGGACATGGCCATCGGGGAGATTCATTATCACATAATTTGTTCATCGTAATTAATCATCTTTTTTCTCATCACAATTCCAATGACATCAGTGCTCCTGAACTCTGTGTCGTGTTCTCTCCCTTTAACTGGTCACGCTACGAGCCCATGCTCACGGCTATGACGCTATTTTTGGCAGTAACGGAACTTACCACTTTCGTTCTAGCGGATACGTGAGCCAGCAACAATGGAGTAGGGAAAGACAACACGAAGCGCTTGTTACCCTGAGGATATGCCTCATTTTGTAACCCCTGGTTCTTTTCTTGCTCTAGAAATTGCAGCAATGATGTCCATCATGTAGAAGTGTTTTTAGGTAGTTTGCAAAATTGAAGTCTCCTCCAATAACGAGCCTGAGGTGATTACTTCAAGCTTTTCGTTTTTGTTGCTACTCTACAGTTTAAAGTTTAGTTTTAAAAGTAGACGTATGCATCTTAGCTCTCAGGGAGATGTGATGACTTTCGGACCATCACGGTCACGCCAGAGGGTGAAATTGGAAAAGAACTCCAAGAGGGAAGATTAGTCTGCTATATTCATAGTAAACATCACTCACAATTAGCAAATGACATAGGATATGGCCACAGTGACAACATGTCCCATCATAAACAGATATTTATTTCCCTTTATCTGTCTTTGTTTTCCTCTCTACTTGTATTGCTACGCTTTGTCCTCATTATCACCATTTCACATCATCCCTGTCCCTCTAAGTTCATCCCTGTGCCTCTCATCATCGATTTTTACATTGTCTTTACACATCTACTTTTACATTGTCTTTACACATCTATTTTTACATTGTCTTACACATCTACTTTTACATTGTCTTTACACATCTACTTTTACATTGTCTTCACACATCTATTTTTACATTGTCTTCACACATCTATTTTTACATTGTCTTCACACATCTACTTTTACATTGTCTTTACACATCTACGTTTACATTGTCTTTACACATCTACTTTTACATTGTCTTTACACATCTACTTTTACATTGTCTTTACACATCTACTTTTACATTGTCTTTACACATCTACTTTTACATTGTCTTCACACATCTACTTTTACATTGTCTTCACACATCTACTTTTACATTGTCTTTACACATCTACTTTTACATTGTCTTTGCACATCTACTTTTACATTGTCTTTACACATCTACTTTTACATTGTCTTTACACATCTACTTTTACATTGTCTTCACACATCTACTTTTACATTGTCTTTACACATCTACTTTTACATTGTCTTTACACATCTATTTTTACATTGTCTTTACACATCTACTTTTACATTGTCTTCACACATCTCCTCTCCTCTCTGAGTGTCTTCCCTGATTGTTTATTTGTGGCTGGTTTGGTTTACAGGGTCAGATATAAAAAAACAAAACTTGTACTATTGTTTCTTATATATCATCCTAGGAATTGCACGGTCAGTCTTGTCTTGGACACTCTGTTGTTCTCGTTTCTTTGCCCATCCACTCAGTCCTCAATTGTGACTCATTTCCCCTGCGCCATTTATCACCTGCCATTTGCTGTTATAGCACCACACTATCTCATATGTATTTTGATTTTTGATTTGTCTTTAAAAATTCTATTGTGATTCGTGTGTCTTCGGTATGATTGGTCTAGGTTGATATAAGTTCATTGTATATTACCCTCAGAGATGATGAGTTTGTCTTGTTTTTTTTTCCACCTCTACCCACATTTTTACACTGTTACCTTCAGTTTTGCCTGCATTGTCTTTACATTCTCATTTTCATATCTGTCATATACTTTTGTGCCTCCATCATTATCTCTATACACTGATCTTCATCTCTGTTTCATGGTCTTCCATCCTATATCTGTCTTCTCTTTAAAGTCACTGTTAACGAGATCCAAAACAAGTGCGACTGCCCGCGCCCAAGCAAACAGGAACCAGAAGAACAAGAAAACCAATGTAAGCGCGTATTTAACAAAACAAGACAAGACAAGCGCAAATTTTCGGCCAACCGGCCTTTGTCAAGCGCGAACGCACGGTCACAAACAGGCCACAAACACCAAACAACGGATAATAAAAATAGGACTTCTTACTACTGCTCATGAACACATGGGCATTCCATTTGGTCCCTTTTTATCCACTGGACGAGGCGGCAGGGAAGTTTTTAGTCCTGTTTTTATTATCGGTTGTTTGGTGTTTGTGGTCTGTTTGTGACCGTGCGTTCGCGCTTGACAAAGGCCGGTTGGCCGAAAATTTGCGCTTGTTTTGTCTTGTTTTGTTAAACACGCGCTTACATTGGTTTCTTGTTCTTCTGGTCACTGTTAACGAATTACGAGAAAGCTTAGACTAGTAGTGTGTGAATCAGTGCCGATTTCAGAGTATACGCTTAACAGCAAACTCTGAGTCCAAACTCGCCAGTATCCATGATTTCTCAATGCAGACCATGTTTATCAAGTTATTTCCTTCTATCAGTCTGCTAGCCAGCATATAAATTACGTTGTGCAGTCTTTCTTAGAATCTGTGTGCTTTAAATGTGGAAACGTTGAAAGTGTACAGTGGATGAAATAGGCAGCTTTAGGCAGGAGTGCTGTTAGTCTTCGGCACCAGTGTTCTGAATGAGTCAAATAGTCATATAGTCTCAACTGTAACATCTCCTTCTTTCACCTTTCAACACGCACTCA
>JAPXFY010000018.1:76416472-76423972 GCA_030674185.1 Monoplex corrugatus
TTCGTTTCATCACACTTCTCCCTCCTCTGTGTGTCTCTCTTCCTTCATCACACTTCTCCCTCCTCTGTGTGTCTCTCTTCCTTCATCACACTTCTCCCTCCTTTGTGCTTCTCTCTCTCTCTTCATCATACTTCTCCCTCCTCTGTGTTTCTCTCTCTCTCTTCATCACATTTCTCCCTCCTTTGTGTTTCTCTCTCTCTCTTCATCATAGTTCTCCCTCCTTTGTGCTTCTCTCTCTCTCTTCATCACACTTCTCCCTCTTTTGTGTTTCTCTCTCTCACTTCATCACACTTCTCCCTCCTTTGTGTTTCTCTCTCCCTTCATCACACTTCTCCCTCCTCTGTGTTTCTCTCTCCCTTCATCACACTTCTCCCTCCTTTGTGTTTCTCTCTCCCTTCATCACACTTCTCCCTCCTTTGTGTTTCTCTCTCCCTTCATCACACATTTCCCTCCTTTGTGTTTCTCTCTCTCCCTTCATTACACTTCTCCATCCTTTGTGTTTCTCTCTCTCCCTTCATCACACTTTTCCCTCCTTTGTGTTTCTCTCTCTCCCTTCATCACACTTCTCCCTCCTCTGTGTTTCTCTCTCTCTCTTCATCCCACTTCTCCCTCCTCTGTGTTTCTCTCTTCCTTCATCATACTTCTCCCTCCTTTGTGTTTCTCTCTCCCTTCATCACACTTCTCCCTCCTTTGTGTTTCTCTCTTCCTTCATCACACTTCTCCCTTCTTTGTGTTTCTCTCTTCCTTCATCACACTTCTCCCTCCTTTGTGTTTCTCTCTCCCTTCATCACACTTCTCCCTCCTTAGTGTTTCTCTCTTCCTTCATCATACTTCTCCCTCCTTTGTGTTTCTCTCTCCCTTCATCACACTTTTCTCTTCTCTGTGTATCTCTCTCCCTTCATCACACTTCTCCCTCCTTTGTGTTTCTCTCTGCCTTCATCTCACTTCTCTCTCCTTTGTGTTTCTCTCTCTCCCTTCATCACACTTCTCCCTCCTTTGTGTTCCTCTCTCCCTTCATCACACGTCTCCCTCCTTTGTGTTTGTCTCTCTCTTCATCACACTTCTCCCTCCTTTGTGTTCCTCTCTCTCCCTTCATCACACTTCTCCCTCCTTTGTGTTTCTCTCTCTCTCTCTTCATCACACATTTCCCTCCTTTGTGTTTCTCTCTCTTTCTCTCTCTCTCTTCATCACACTTCTCCCTCCTTTGTGTTTCTCTCTCACTCTTCATCACACTTCTCCCTCCTTTGTGTTTCTCTCTCTCTCTTCATCACATTTCTCCCTCCTTTGTGTTTCTCTCTCTCTCTTCATCACACATTTCCCTTCTTTGTGTTTCTCTCTCTCTCTTCATCACACATTTCCGTCATTTGTGTTCATCTCTCTCTCTTCATCACACTTCTCCCTCCTTCGTGTTTCTCTCTCTCTCTTCATAACACATTTCCCTCCTTTGTGTTTCTCTCTCTCTTTTCATCACACATTTCCCTCCTTTGTGTTTCTCTCTCTCTCTTCATCACACTTCTCCCTCCTTTGTGTTTCTCTCTCTCTCTTCATCACACATTTCCCTCCTTTGTGTTTCTCTCTCTCTCTCTTCATCACACTTCTCCTTCTTTGTGTTCCTCTCTCTCCCTTCATCACACTTCTCCTTCTTTGTGTTCCTCTCTCTCCCTTCATCACACTTCTCCCTCCTCTGTGTTTCTTTCTTCCTTCATCACACTTCACCCTCCTCTGTGTGTCTCTCTCCCTTCATCACACTTCTCCCTCCTCTGTGTTTCTCTCTCCCTTCATCACACTTCTCCCTCCTTTGTGTGTCTCTCTCCCTTCATCACACTTCTCCCTCCTCTGTGTGTCTCTCTCCCTTCATCACACTTCACCCTTCTCTGTGTTTCTCTCTCCCTTCATCACACTTCTCCCTCCTCTGTGTTTCTCTCTCCCTTCATCACACTTCTCCCTCCTTTGTGTGTCTCTCTTCCTTCATCACACTTCTCCTTTCTCTGTGTTTCTCTCTCTCCCTTCATCACACTTCTCCCTCCTTTGTGTTTCTCTCTCCCTTCATCACACTTCTCCCTCCTTTGTCTGTCTCTCTTCCTTTATCACACTTCTCTCTCCTCTGTGTTTCTCTCTCTCCCTTCATCACACTTCTCTCTCCTCTGTGTTTCTCTCTTCCTTCATCACACTTCTCCCTCCTTTGTGTTTCTCTCTTCCTTCATCACACTTCTCCCTTCTCTGTGTTTGTCTCTCTCCCTTTATCACACTTCTCCCTCCTTTGTGTTTCTCTCTCTCCCTTCATCATACTTCTCCCTCCTTTGTGTTTCTCTCTTCCTTCATCACACTTTTCCCTCCTTTGTGTTTCTCTCTCTCTCTTCATCACACATTTCCCTCCTTTTTGTTTCTCTCTCTCCCTTCATCACACTTCTCCCTCCTTTGTGTTTCTCTCTCTCCCTTCATCATACTTCTCCCTCCTTTGTGTTTCTCTCTCTCTCTTCATCACACATTTTCCTCCTTTGTGTTTCTCTCTCTCTCTTCATCACACTTCTCCCTCCTTTGTGTTCCTCTCTCTTCCTTCATCACACTTCTCCCTCCTCTGTGTTTCTCTCATCCTTCATCACACTTCTCCCTCCTCTGTGTGTCTCTCTATCTTCATCACACTTCTCCCTCCTTTGTGTTTCTCTCTCACTTCATCACACTTCTCCTCCTTTGTGTGTCTCTCTTCCTTCATCACACTTCTCCCTCCTCTGTGTTTCTCTCTTCCATCATCACACTTCTCCTTCCTTTGTGTTTCTCTCTTCCTTCATCACACTTCTCCCTTCTCTGTGTTTCTCTCTTTACCTTCATCTCACTTCTCTCTCCTTTGTGTTTCTCTCTCCCTTCATCACACTTCTCCCTCCTTTGTGTTTGTCTCTTTCCCTTTATCACACTTCTCCCTCCTTTGTGTTTCTCTCTCTCTCTTCATCACACATTTCCCTCCTTTGTGTTTGTCTCTTTCCCTTCATCACACTTCTCCCTCCTTTGTGTTTGTCTCTTTCCCTTCATCACACTTTTCCCTCCTTTGTGTTTCTCTCTCCCTTCATCACACTTCTCCCTCCTTTG
Source organism: Monoplex corrugatus (assembly GCA_030674185.1). Taxonomy (NCBI): domain Eukaryota; kingdom Metazoa; phylum Mollusca; class Gastropoda; order Littorinimorpha; family Ranellidae; genus Monoplex; species Monoplex corrugatus. Next base: position 76,419,557 of record JAPXFY010000018.1, read on the forward strand.
TGTTTGTCTCTTTCCCTTCATCACACTTCTCCCTCCTTTGTGTTTCTCTCTCCCTTCATCACACTTCTCCCTCCTTTGTGTTTGTCTCTTTCCCTTCATCACACTTCTCCCTCCTTTGTGTTTCTCTCTCCCTTCATCACACTTCTCCCTCCTCTGTGTTTGTCTCTTTCCCTTCATCACACTTCTCCCTCCTTTGTGTTTGTCTCTTTCCCTTCATCACACTTCTCCCTCCTTTGTGTTTCTCTCTCCCTTCATCACACTTCTCCCTCCTTTGTGTGTCTCTTTTCCTTCATCACACTTCTCTCACCTCTGTGTTTCTCTCTTCCATCATCACACATCTCCCCCTTGTTTGTGTTTGTCTTTTTCCCATCATCACACTTCTCCCTCCTTTGTGTTTCTCTCTCTCTTCATCACACATTTCCCTCCTCTGTGTTTGTCTCTTTCCCTTCATCACACTTCTCCCTCCTTTGTGTTCCTCTCTGTCCCTTCATCACACTTCTCCCTCCTTTGTGTTTCTCTCTCTCTTCATCACACATTTCCCTCCTCTGTGTTTGTCTCTTTCCCTTCATCACACTTCTCCCTCCTTTGTGTTTGTCTCTCTTTTCATCACACTTCTCCCTCCTTTGTGTTCCTCTCTCTCCCTTCATCACACTTCTCGCTCCTTTGTGTTCCTCTCTCTCTCTTCTCACACTTCTCCCTTCTTTGTGTTTCTCTTTCCCTCTTCATCACACTTCTCCTCCTCTTGTGTTTCTCTCTCTCTCTTCATCACACTTCTCCCTCCTTTGTGTTTCTCTCTCTCTCTTCATCACACTTCTCCCTCCTTTGTGTTCCTCTCTCTCCCTTCATCACACTTCTCCCTCCTTTGTGTCTCTCTCTCTCTCTCTCTTCATCACACATTTCCCTCCTTTGTGTTTCTCTGTCTCTCTCTTCATCACACTTCTCCCTCCTTTGTGTTTTTCTCTCTCTCTTCATCACACTTCTCCCTCCTTTGTGTTTCTCTCTCTCTCTTCATCACACATTTCCCTCCTTTGTGTTTCTCTCTCTCTCTTCATCACACATTTCCCTCCTTTGTGTTTCTCTCTCTCTCTCTTCATCACACATTTCCCTCCTTTGTGTTTCTCTCTCTCTCTTCATCACACTTCTCCCTCCTTTGCGTTTCTCTCTCTCTCTCTTCATCACACATTTCCCTCCTTTGTGTTTTCTCTCTCTCCCTTCATCACACTTCTCCCTCTTCTGTGTTTCTCTCTTCCTTCATCACACTTCTCCCTCCTCTGTGTGTCTCTCTCCCTTCATCACACTTCTCCCTCCTTTGTGTGTCTCTCTTCCTTCATCACACTTCTCCTTTCTCTGTGTTTCTCTCTCTCTCCCTTCATCACACTTCTCCCTCCTTTGTGTGTCTCTCTTCCTTCATCACACTTCTCCCTCCTCTGTGTGTCTCTCTTCCTTCATCACACTTCTCCCTTCTCTGTGTTTCTCTCTCTCCCTTCATCACACTTCTCCCTCCTTTGTGTGTCTCTCTTCCTTCATCACACTTCTCCCTCCTCTGTGTGTCTCTCTCCCTTCATCACACTTCTCCCTCCTCTGTGTTTCTATCTCTCCCTTCATCACACTTCTCTCCCCTTTGTGTTTCTCTCTACCTTCATCACACTTCTCTCTCCTCTGTGTTTCTCTCTACCTTCATCACACTTCTCCCTCCTCTGTGTTTCTCTCTTCCTTCATCACACTTCTCACTCCTTTGTGTTTCTCTCTTCCTTCATCACACTTCTCCCTCCTCTGTGTTTCTCTCTCCCTTCATCACACTTCTCCCTCCTCTGTGTTTCTCTCTTCCTTCATCACACTTCTCCCTCCTCTGTGTTTCTCTCTTCCTTCATCATACTTCTCCCTCCTCTGTGTTTCTCTCTCTCCCTTCATCACACTTCTCCCTCCTCTGTGTTTCTCTCTTCCTTCATAATACTTCTCCCTCCTCTGTGTTTCTCTCTCTCCCTTCATCACACTTCTCCCTCCTCTGTGTTTCTCTCTCTCCCTTCATCACACTTCTCCCTCCTCTGTGTTTCTCTCTTCCTTCATCACACTTCTCCCTCCTTTGTGTTTCTCTCTCCCTTCATCACACTTCTCCCTCCTCTGTGTTTCTCTCTCCCTTCATCACACTTCTCCCTCCTCTGTGTTTCTCTCTCCCTTCATCACACTTCTCCCTCCTCTGTGTTTCTCTCTTCCTTCATCACACTTCTCCCTCCTTTGTGTTTCTCTCTTCCTTCATCACACTTCTCCCTCCTCTGTGTTTCTCTCTTCCTTCATCACACTTTTCCCTCCTTTGTGTTTCTCTCTTCCTTCATCACACTTCTCTCTCCTCTGTGTTTCTCTCTCTCCCTTCATCACACTTCTCTCTCCTTTGTGTTTCTCTCTCTCCCTTCATCACACTTCTCCCTTCTCTGTGTTTCTCTCTTCCTTCATCACATTTCTCCCTCCTTTGTGTTTCTCTCTTCCTTCATCACACTTCTCTCTCCTCTGTGTTTCTCTCTCCCTTCATCACACTTCTCTCTCCTTTGTGTTTCTCTCTTCCTTCATCACATTTCTCCCTCCTTTGTGTTTCTCTCTTCCTTCATCACACTTCTCCCTTCTCTGTGTTTCTCTCTCCCTTCATCACACTTCTCCCTTCTCTGTGTTTCTCTCTCCCTTCATCACACTTCTCCCTCCTCTGTGTTTCTCTCTCCCTTCATCATACTTCTCCCTTCTCTGTGTTTCTCTCTCCCTTCATCACACTTCTCCCTACTCTGTGTTTCTCTCTCCCTTCATCACACTTCTCCCTCCTCTGTGTTTCTCTCTCCCTTCATCATACTTCTCCCCCCTCTGTCTACCCTACTCCCTCCCAATCAGACTACTTCGTCCTCCTCTCTTTGTGTCTGTCGTTTTTCTCTGTCTCTCTGTCTCTGTCTCTGTATGCCTATCTGTCTGTTTGTCTGTCTGTCTCTCTGTTTCTCTCTCTCTCTCTTTCTCCCTTCAACCAACGTTTCCCTTATCTGCCTTTCTCTTTCTTTTTAGCCCATTTCTCTCTTCAATTTCTGTTTTTTTTCCTGTGAATTCACTGCCCACTCTTCTGTTATTCTTGCGTTCTGTCATTTTACTTCCATTCAGCCCCCTTCACTTCACTTGCTGCTGTCGATCTCCCCCCCCCCCTCCCGTTCAACCCATCTCTCTCACCGATGTCCTTCTCCCTCCTATCAACCCACTTCACTCTCTGTCTCTCCCTTCAAGTCATTTCACCCTTATCTGTCTCTCTCTGTCCCTTTAACCCAGTTCGTCCTCATCCATCTCTCTCCATTCCATCAACCCACTTATCACTCCTATGTCTCCTATGTTATATGTTCCTTTTTTGAAGATGAGATACACGGATACACATGTCATTTACATGTAACCAAGATTATCCCGGTGGTAGGCTGATAAAATACCAGTATAAAATATAGACTAGATTAAACATAGTCTAGCTAGGACCTCAGGACCTGGCCAACTCATGGGTTTATGTGCAGGCTTAGGGCTTGTGCCATGATCACCAATCACAGAGCACCTATGACGTTAGTGCATATGGCATTCGTTCCGAACGTGGAAACGTCATGTTGAGAAACTGAAACTGAAACTGAAACTGTCTCCCTCCCTCATTTCAACTCATTTTTCTGTCTTCTATCTGTCTGAAGAAGATGGTTCTCATAGTTGGGGTAAGGCAGAAGAGCAGACTGTCTGCTGGAACATTCTGTTGCTATTTAAGTCACAACAAAACTCGATTATTCCACCTTTTTCGAAGAGCTTGAGTCCAATAGTTACTTCCTAGTGACTATGCAAAGTTAGTTGTCTGTTAGTGTAAAACTTGCTGCTGTATAAAAAAAAGATGTTTTCAACCCTTTTTCTGCAACACGAGTGCAATGGCATTTTCATCATTCTCCTGGGAGTTTGTATGCAAAGTACCTCAGATCCATCAAGATTTACTAGCACCATTGCCCGATAACGAAGTGTGCAAATTCTGCCGCAGATGGTGGGCCTACTTATTTCTGTCTTCAAGGGGACAGGGTAGACTAATAATGTATTCCTCCTACGTTGAAGAGCGTCCCCAAAAGGGAGGCAAGTCACTCTACATTCGTCAATGACACTTCCGTAGCTGGACTGTATAAACAGACATTGTGGACTATTTCCCCTAGGGGCATAATTCTTTACTGCGTTGTGTATTTATGGATATTTCGTTCACAGAGCAAGTTCGTTCGTTCATTCTTTTAACGACTGTTCATATTACGTGTTTTTAGACAACAAAGTAGTTATTTGTGGACATACGTTCAGAAGTTATACAGGTGTTGCACCATGTTCAATAAAACGAAATCAGACCACAAAAACAATCAAAGCAGTTAATGTTGTAGAACGATCAGGCTTCAT
>JAPXFY010000018.1:76453972-76456472 GCA_030674185.1 Monoplex corrugatus
TTTAATGGGGCAATATGAATACATGAGTCAGTGAGTAAGTAAGAAGTATTCAAGTCCAGCCAGTAACTTGAGGACATCTGGCTTTCAAGCCAAAGTCCCCACCATAGAGGTTGGAGCAAGGGGGTTGACAGGCACATCAGCCTATGACCTCATGAAGCAGCTATCGATTTCGGGGTGAGACAGGATCAAAGCCCTAAAGACAATGGCAGAAGAAGCGGAACAGGGCTTCAGCTGGATCTGGACCAGGAGGAACAAAGTGAATTTCTGAAGGCTTAAAATTCCCCCACATGTTGCTGGTGACCTATAGCCAAGTGGTTAACACATCCGTCACCAGGGTGACTTTGGCTCGACAAACCTGACCACCTAGTAAACGCGTGTCCGATTCCTTAAGAAGAAGCACGCATTTCCTTTAAAAAAAAATGGTGACAGCACAGGGGCATCCATTAGTCATGACCTTCATGGAGCCTGGCCCCCATAAAATGTCAGGAATTAAGGGTCGAAACACTTGCTTGACGGGGGTTTCTCTTCTGAGAACCTTCTGTTGTCCGGCCCTCCCCAGAGATTCTAAATACATCAGTAAGTATCTTACAGTGTTCTCCAACGATGTGCACTCTGGAAAGATAGGATCTAAGGCAGGTTATAACATACACATTGTTTGCAATAGAAAGATAGGATCTAAGGCAGGGTTATAACATGCACATTGTTTGTAATAGAAATATAGGATCTAAAGCAGGGTTATAACATGCAGATTGTTTGTAATAGAAAGATAGGATCTAAGGCAGGATTATAACATGCACATTGTTTGTAATAGAAAGACAGTATCTAAGGCAGGGTTATAACATACACACTGTTTGTAATAGAAAGATAGGATCTAAGGCAGGGTTATAACATGCACATTGTTTGTAATAGAAAGACAGTATCTAAGGCAGGGTTATAACATACACATTGTTTGTAATAGAAAGATATGATCTAAGGCAGGTTTATAACATACACATTGTTTGTAATAGAAAGATATGATCTAAGGCAGGGTTATAACATACACATTGTTTGTAATAGAAAGATATGATCTAAGGCAGGGTTATAACATACACATTGTTTGTAATAGAAAGATATGATCTAAGGCAGGGTTATAACATACACATTGTTTGTAATAGAAAGATATGATCTAAGGCAGGGTTATAACATGCAGAATGTTTGTAATAGAAAGATAGGATCTAAGGCAGGGTTATAACATACACATTGTTTGTAATAGAAAGATAGGATCTAAGGCAGGGTTATAACATACACATTGTTTGTAATAGAAAGATATGATCTAAGGCAGGGTTATAACATACACATTGTTTGTAATAGAAAGATAGGATCTAAGGCAGGGTTATAACATGCAGAATGTTTGTAATAGAAAGATAGGATCTAAGGCAGGGTTATAACATGCACATTGTTTGTAACAGAAAGATATGATCTAAGGCAGGGTTAAAACAGATTGTTTCTAATAGAAAGACAAGATCTAAGGCAGGGTTATAACATGCAGAATGTTTGTAATAGAAAGACAGTATCTAAGGCAGGGTTATAACATGCAGAATGTTTGTAATAGAAAGACAGTATCTAAGGCAGGGTTATAACATGCAGAATGTTTGTAATAGAAAGACAGTATCTAAGGCAGGGTTATAACATGCAGAATGTTTGTAATAGAAAGACAGTATCTAAGGCAGGGTTATAACATACACACTGTTTGTAATAGAAAGATAGGATCTAAGGCAGGGTTATAACATGCAGATTGTTTGTAATAGAAAGATAAGATCTAAGGCAGGGTTATAATGTGCAGATTGTTTGTAATAGAACGATAGGATCTACGGCATGGTTATAACGTGTAGATTGTTTGTAATAGAAAGATAGGATCTAAGACAGAGTTATAACATACATATTGTTTGTAATAGAAAGATAGGACCTTAGGCAGGGTTATAACATACACATTGTTTGTAACATGTTTATGGGGGACACATCAACACTGGATGATTCCACGTGTCACGGTTGATTCTGTTCACAGAATCGTGGAGTCAAGATCTGATATCTCGAGGTCAATCGTGGTCAGCGTGCAAGTTTCATAACTGACCTGCACGCTACCTGTCTTGTTGTTGCCATCATTTCTGATCGTGCCATCCTCGTGTGTCGGGCCCCTTCACCATCTCCCTCTCCATGGCAAGATCTCGCCAGCGCAAGGAGTTTTGTGAAGGGTCGGAAAGTCTGCCAGATTGTTATTTCTATTACCGTTATTTTTGTTTAAATCACAGGCGACTGCGCAGAGCCATATTAGGCCTATAACCGTTTGAAAACATACACACTACTTCAACAAAAAACAAAACAAAAAAAAGGGAAAGAAAATTAACCCTTTGACATCCGCACACTGTCCACCAGCATCCTGTATGGCCAACCATGCTAGCAAAGCAAAAACTTAACCCTTTGATTCCCTCACCCTTTCCACCAGCTTCCTGCAGGAAGCTGG
>JAPXFY010000018.1:76468972-76478972 GCA_030674185.1 Monoplex corrugatus
CGTGCGTGTGGTGCGGTTGTGTGTGTGTGTGTGTGTGTGTGTGGTGTGTGTGTGTGTGTGTGTTTGTGTATGTGTGTGCGTGTGCGCGTGGTGTAGACCAAATTGAAATGACTGTTCAAAATTGTAACAAGCGTTTGGAAGGAAATACATCTCTATTTGTTGGTAGTAAAACAGACAACCTGTCCTGGTAGGCATGAAAGTCAAAATGAGAATAATCAGGCTCTGGTCATATCTAGTTATCTGTGTTGATGATGAATATTCTATGAGGTATATCTAGGATCACATAGGCTTTCGATACATCAGTCTGCATAATGGCGTTTTCCTTGGTTTCTCGGAGTAAGGAAAATGGTAGTGTCTGAAGTATTTATATAGCGCAAAATCTTGATAAAATCAAATCTAAGCGATGAAACAGACATACGCACCAGGCACACACACGCAGGCACACACACACACACACACACACACACACACACACACACACACACACACACACACACACACACACACACACACACACACACACACACACACACGCATGGCTATAAATGGGGAGAAAGAATAAATGCAATGGAAAATTATAGAGAGCATATTATATACAATTATATATTACAATGTGATTCCACTCCGAGTGGAGACAGGCTGCAGAGGGGATTGAGTGAGGTCAGGGTTTTATGCAGAGGAGAAAAGGTGAGTTTTGAGAGCGGACTTGAAGGAGACAAAAGTAGGTTGCTGACGGACTGAGAGAGGAAGTTTGTTCCAGGAGAGTGGACCAGAAACAGAGAAGGCTCGTGGACCATAGGTATTGAGCTTAGTGCGTGGAAAGCGAAAAGTCAGAGGATCGGAGGCAGAGCGGAGGGTACGTGAGGGAACATAGATCTCAAATAGGCTTGACAGGTAATCGGGGGCTGCGTTATTGAGGCTTTTGTAGCACATGGTGTCTATTTTGTACTGTATGCGCTTTGATACAGGGAGCCAGTGAAGTTGTGCCAGGAGAGGAGATATGTGGTCAGCTTTTTTAACTATGTGAGGGCATCTATCTGTACTTGTGTGTACGTGTCTCGTGCCTGATGGTGCCATGGACTCAAGATCTGTTGTTTCATGTTCAGTTCTAGCTACGTAGCATTACAACCTGGCCAGTTTATTGCCCGTCTTAGTGTTTCCATCATTCTGGTGGTGCTAGTGTACTGTATTATGAGTTCCCTCTCGTCCCGTCCTTCCCATCTCAAAACCTTGTCAATGCGTGAGATTTCCTGCTCAGGGAGATCTGACCACAGATGGACCACTAAAATGACGCACTGGATCCCTCGAAAAACAACAACAACAACAACAACAACAACAACAACAACAGTCCGTCAGCAACCTACTTTTGTCTCCTTCAAGTCCGCTCTCAAAACTTACCTTTTCTCCTCTGTATAAAATCCTGACCTCACTCAATCCCCTCTGTAGCCTGTCTCCACTCTGAGTGGAATCACATTGTAATATATATTTGTATATAATATGCTCTCTATAATTTTCCATTGCTTTTATTCTTTTTCCCCATTTATAGCCATGTGTGAGTGTGTGTGTGCGTGTGTGTGCGCGCGTGCGTATGTGTATGTTTAGCGCTTAGGTTTGATTTCTATCAAGATTTTGCGCTATATAAATATTGTAATTATCATTATTATTAAGTATTACAACAAAAACGAACAGAGGTCTCCAGAGAACCAGATGGCGAGACGATCTAGAAACACTCGACAAACAATGGACCAGAACAGCAGTTAACCGGCAACAGTGGCGTGCGATGAAGAAGGTTTATGTCCAACAGCTGACCGAAACAAGCTGAAGGTCCAGGGAGCCTGACAGAGAATTCCTTTCCCACATTGGACACAGCAGCAGGGAAGTTAAGTATTTTTCTCTTAATTTTTGTGTCTGGTGTTTGTTTGTTTGTAATCTTACGCTTGACAATTTGCGCCTGTCTTGTCTTTTTGTATTAAATACGCGTTCGTATTCTTCTTTCGTGTTTTTTCTGGTTCCTGTTTGCTTGAACACGGGCAGTCACACTTGTTTTAGATAATTACTAGCTTTTGTTTAGGTCAAGCACCTATGAAAAAAAAAAAAAAATTGTCCGTGTGATGACTCCACAGAATGCCACAAAACGCTATGTACCTATGTGTCTGTGCTATCATACATGTGCGTGTGAGCCTACGTGACTCTGCCTGTGCGTGTGTGAACGTGTATGTGTAATGTACTCTCCCTCCCCGAAGGTTAATGGCTGTTTGAATGTGGCAGGAATAAGCCTGGTGGCTGTCAAGATAATGGTTGAGTAGCGATTGGGATTTAGGGACTATGGGTACACACCTGTCGAGTTTACTTTGCCCTCGTCTAAAACTTGTTGGAAATGGAGAACAGCAAACCGGGTGCACTGCTTTGTTGCTCTGTCTGTTTGTCTGTGTCCCCACTATCCCACCCCTACTCCTCTGTCTGTCTGTTTGTCTGTCTGTTTGTCTCTCTCTGGCTCTCTATCTCTGTCTGTCTGTCTGTCTCTCTCTCTGGCTCTCTTTCTGTCTGTCTCTCTCTTTGGCTCTCTGTATCTCTGTCTCTCTCTGGTTCTCTTTCTCTCTCTCTCTCTTTGGCTCTCTCTGACTCTCTCTCTCTCTCTGTCTCTCTCTCTGTGGCTCTCTCCCTCTATTATCTGTGTGTGTGTCTATCTCTGGCTCTCTCCCTCTATTTCTGTGTGTGTGTGTGTGTCTCTCTCTCTCTCTGGCTCTCTTTGTGTTTGTCTCTCTCTCTGGCTGTCTTTCTCTCTCTTTCTCTCTCTCTCTCTCGCTCTCTCTCCCTCTCTTTCTCTGTCTGTCTCTTTCTCTGGCTGTCTCTTTCTCTCTCTATTCTCTCTCTCTCTCTCTGGCTCTCTCTGTGTCGGTCTCTGGCTGTCTCTTTCTCTCTCTCTCTGGCTCTCTCTGTGTCGGTCTGTCTCTCTCTGTGACTGTCTCTCTCTCTTTCTATCTATCTCTCTCGCTCTCCCTCTCTCTTCCCCCTCTCTCTCCCTCTGGCTCTCTCTCTGTCTCTGTGGTGTCTCTCTCTGTCTGTCTGCCTCTCTCTGTGGTGTCTCTCTCTCTTTCTCTCTCTCTAGGAGGGGAGTAGACAGAAGGGTAATAGTGCGTGTGATCCCTGACCCAAGTCGTCATCATCTCTCTGTCTCACGCACGTACACACACAAGATGATGAGCTAGGATATACTCAAGGGTGTTTGGTGAATGATCCTTGACCTATGTTGTCATCTCTCTGTCACAGACATACACACACACAGACACACACACACACACACACACACACACACACACACACACACACACACACACACATCACACACACATACACACACACATACACACACATACAGACACAAACACACACACATACACACACACAAACACACTTACACACACACACAAACACACACAAACACACACACACATACACACATACACACATATATACACACACACACACAACACACACATGCACAGAGAGAGAGAGAGAGAGAGAGAGAGAGAGAGAGAGAGAGAGAGAGAGAGAGAGAGAGAGAGAGAGAGAGAGAGAGAGAGAAAGAAACACACAAACAGATACACATGCTCACAAACACACAGACACACATAGACACACACACAAATACACAGAGACACACAGAGACACCACACACACACACACACACACACACACAAAACACACACACACACACACACACGCACGCACGCACACACACACACAAACACACTACACAACACACACACACACACAAACAAACACACACACACAACACACACACAAATCTTTCTTTTTGGACCAAGACTTCAGAAAGGCAAGGAGACCAATTCAGCTTCAAGGGCTGGAACCTGGGAAATAGAAGGGAGATCACTTTGTTATAGCAGTCAATCATAACTTTGTGAATGTTTATTTTTGTACAAAGCATTGACTTATTGGTCAGCTGTTGTACATATCCCTGTGGTGCTGTGCAAATGGAGGCTGTGTGGGTGAGTGACCAGACACATCAATCAACTTGGACATGGGTAGAGGAGCCAACACTACGACAGGAGTAGGTTATCTAAACACTCCCTGGCCAGGTCACACTGCTGGAAAATAGGTAAACAGGCGTAAAAGTCCATGCTTCTAAGCTGTTTAACATGCCCAGTAGTAGCATTTCTTGTGCACCAAGCTGTATACAGCCATCCATACATTTTGGGATGTAATGTCGTGTGTGTGTATTATAAAGTGTTATTACATGAAAATGTTATTTATTTCTTGAGAGAGTTTTGATATTGTTTCTTCAGTATTTTAACGTTCTCATATTTCAGTTTTTTCTAGGAACGGATTGTGATGGTGTGGATTTGTTCAAGAAAGTTTCAAAATCTTATGGGATGTTTCTCTACCTCTTCCTCCCTTCCTCCATTTTCTGAAGTTTTACGTTTGGGGGACGACGTAAATGCGTGGATTTGCATATTCATATGAACACATTTCAGAAAATCAAAAGCGTTCTTACCAACAAATGCCTATCAATGGACACTAGAAAGAGAACATTTCTGTGTTATATAGAATCAATATTTTTGTAGGGATGCAAGGCTTGGACAATCAACAAGCAAACCCAACACAAGATGGATGCAGCTGACATATGGTTTCTAAGAAGAATGTTAGAGTTCCATTGACAGACAAAATACAAACACGACAATCTTGAAAGAAGCAAGCATAAAAAAAAACAACATTAACGAAGGTGATCACGGTAAGACAATCAATATTTATAGGACGTTTTATGACACAAGAGGCATTTTAACACCTGGTCACATCACGAACATTAGAGGGGAAAAAGCAGCAGGTAGACCCAGTGAAGAATATTACTGTTAGATAGTGGATGGGGACAAGGAGGGCAGGTAATATAGGGGGGTGCAAAAGTAGGTATACAGTTATGAAAAAAAGAAAACACGTACAATACTCATTGCATTTATTATACAAACAAATGAATATTGCATATATATGTAATAACAAGCACAACCTTAATCCCTCAGATACTCAAACTGCTTGCCGTCGGTATTCACACACTCCTCTAATCGAGAGCGGAATTAAGCATTATAATAATGATGTGATCTTACTGTATACCTACTTTTGCACTCCCCTGTATACTTGCAGCGACAAAAGATAGATTGGTTGAAGAGCCATGATCGCTAATGCCATGCAGCAAGGCATACGATCATAGTGGTGATGAATAGATAAACAGTGGAAAAGAACACTCAGCAAATATCCAGCACCAGTGTATAACGCTAGAGAATTGACATGTAGTTCAGACAGACACTTTGTAAATGTGTATAATGTACGCGTTGTGCATACCAACGGGCCGGGTAATTGTTGGGAAACAAAAATCAAACAAACAAACAACAAACAAACAAAAAAACAAACAAACAAACAAACAAACAAACAAAACCCAAAAATAAACAAAAAACAAACAAAAACACCAACAAAAAGCAAACAAAACAAAACAAAAAAAGCCAACTCACACACACACACGTACACACACCTTAAACAAGCTAATTCAAAACAAACACGTAAAATTAAGTTGTACAATGTTACGAATGAACGTAACGGGTTAGATTACAATTGAGCCCAAATATTTGTATAGATTCCGCGGTTTGATATTTCTTTTACAGATGACAAAATACACCAGGCCGTTTTTAAAATGAACAGGATCATTTTTATTACAAACAGTACCTAACTTTCAGGCACAAATCGAAATTTGTTTTCTCAATTCCTACAGCCTTCGCCACATCAACGATCAGCAGTATCCCAAACCACTACAAGATAACGACCTTCCCCAAGCTACTAAAACCCAAAGCTAAGTCATTACGAAGGATAAAGATTACGAAATCAATGATGTTATGATGACAGATGTCTTATGAAATCAATAACATTACGATAAAGATACCTGACGAAATCAATATTATGACGAAAGAAGTATTACGACATCAATGCTATGACGCATTTCCACACAGTTTCTTGACATATTAATCAACATCGAGCTTACTTTTCGTAACAAAATGTAACATGAGAAAGGGGAATTTTTCTGTAAGAGAAGGCAGAAGTGAAAGTGGGAATGGTTTGATATTTTAAAATCTTTTTTCTCACGTCATGCGTGATATTAATTTATATTCCCTTAAAAAGTCAGAATAGGGCATTATACGCGTATGCACATCGCGTTATCTAACTTGTAATTACAGAACACAAGAGAAGATAATATGCTCTCTATAATTTTCCATTGCTTTTATTCTTTCTCCCCATTTATAGCCGTGTGCGTGTGGGCGTGTGCGTGTGCGTGTGGTGCGTGTGCGTGCGCGTGTGTGTGTGTGTGTGCGTGCGTGCGTGCGTGCGTGCGTGCGTGCGTGTGTGTGCGTGCGTGCGTGCGTGTGTGTCTGGTTTAGCGCTTAGATTTGATTTTATCAAGATTTTGCGCTATATAAAATATTGTATATTATTATTATTGTACATATATTATATTATATTATAGAAGACAGGGCAACAGTCTTGTGTGACGTCATAGTATCTGCACAGAGGCCAATACATTAACTGTTCCCCATACTGACAAGTGTGGATGTCATACCATATGTGTCTCAGACATCTGTCTACACTGCACTATATCAAAGAGTGTTTGGTTTGGTTTGGTTTTTTCTCTATATGAAAGCAATATACACTGCATAAAACTAGGAATCAGTGACTACAGAGAGACACATACAGACACCCCCATACTCTCCTCCACAAGCACGCAGCTCCCCACACACACATTCATACATACATACACATACACATACACATACACATACACATACACATACACATACACATACACATACACATACACATACACAACACATACACATACATACATAAATCTGCTGGAGCAGCGTATTATGTTCCAAAATTTAAAATACAAAAGTCATTTTTCCTTGGGCCAAATATATCTATATTTACAGCGGAATTAGTCGCTATTACACAAGCGTTGCATTATTTAGTAGACATTAAACCTGTCTTTTTTAAAGTGGTTCTCTTTGTTGATTCAAAATCTGTATTATATGCCTTACAGTCTTTTAATACAGACACAAGACCTGACTTAATTACTGAGGCAAATCATCTTATACATCGTTTAAGGACAAAAGGTATAGATATCAGTTTATGCTGGGTGCCTTCTCACGTTGGTCTTCATGGCAACGAAGTAGTAGACAGAGCAGCTAAACAAGGTGCACACAACACTGATAATACTATAGAATTACGTATTAAAACTTCCGTAAAAGAAGCTTGCAACTTGCTAGACTCAGCTTCATGGATTCGATTTCATGAACATTTCAATGAAAAGTTTGTGACACAACAAATGATAAAACTTTCATTACAAAATGTATGTAAAAAATTGCAGTATTCTTCCATATATCATTCGAGATCGATTGTTGCTGTTCATTTTCGTATTCAGCTAAACGCGTTGAAAACAAAATATTGTAAAAATATCAAGTGTATTTGCGGAGAACAATTCACACTGTTTCACAGTTTATTTTACTGCAAAATGCTACGTTCTTTTTTACCAAAAATATTTACACAAGAAAACTATTCTGAAACTCATTTTAAAGAAGTAACTTCTGATCAGTCTTTATCAGTTAAAATTTCAGAATCATTGGTTCACAGTCCTGTTAATGTATTGCTTTAAGTTTATGAAGTTAGTATTTTAGCGTTAAATTTTTTCTTCACATTGTTAATGTTAATTGTTAGTGTTAAGATCTTGTTCCATTTTCCTATTTACCCATTTATTTATGTCTTTTACACTGTCTTCCCTCTCCCCACAATGCAACTCGCCCCCACCTCCATCCTCCATCCCCCCTCCCCCCCCCCCTCCCCCCCCCCCCCCCCCCCCCCCCCGTCTAATATCACTCATAGTGAACAGACGTTAAATTAAAGAACGAAACATACATGCACACACACACACACACACTCGAGTCCACCTGCACCAGACTCGAAGAGACACACAGACACACACACACACGTAGTCTCACATACACAGACACACACTGACATACACAAACACAGACACAGAGACAGATACACACACACACATATACACACACATGCACGCACACACATCACGCACACACACACCGACACGCACACACATACGCGCGCGCACACACACATGCACATACACATACTCACGCGCGCGCACACACACACACACACACACATACACACACACGCGCGCACGCGCACGCGCGCGCAGTATACACACACACACAGACACACACACACACACACACACACAAACACACACACACACACATACACACACACACACACACACACACACACACACACACACACACACACCACACACACAACACGCATACACTCACACAAACCAGCGAAGTAACTAATTAACTCAATATCCACGAAAAACGTTTAAGGCCAGCATATCAAACGTTTTCGATACCTTGAACCCAAAAGAAATGGAAAAAACAAAACAAAAACAAAACAAAACAAAACAAAAACAAAACAAAACAAAAAACAAACAACAACAAAAACAACAACAACAACAACAACAACAACAACAACAACAACAAAGAAAACAAACTAAGAGGAAAACTAGACATCACAAGCACAATGCCAGAGGGGGAACAAACGGAAATGCATACGTTCTATTCCTGGTTCCATAACCAAAAGTCAGAAGAGCAGCCGATTTGACATGAGGTAAGCCGAGCATGGAGTCTGGCAGATGAATCAATATGGCAGTCAGGATAAAGAGACACTTGAGAATCATTGCATAAAGATTATGAAGTAGAAATCGTGTACCTAGATTCTTATCCCCATTTTTCTGGTGGCCAATCCATACAAGATGATAAGATAGAAATCGCATACTTCCGCTCTTATCCAACAATTCTCTTGGTGGCCAACGCATACGAGATTATGGAGTAGAAATCGTTTACTTAGATACTTATACAGCATTTCTTCTGCACATCAGATTATAAAGTGGAAATTGTTTACTTAGATTCTTAACGAAAGATTCTCCTGGTGGTCAATACATACAAGATAATAATTGTAAAGTGAAAATCACGGACTTCCATTCTTAAGGAATGCTTCTTCCGGTGGCTAACGCATACAAGATTATAAAGAGGAAATCGTATAGGACTACTGAGATTCTTATCCAGCGATTTTTTGGTAGCCAGTGCATACAAGATTATAAGTGGTAACCAAATACTTCCATTCTTAACCATCGATTCTTCTGGTAGCCAGCACATACAAGATTGTAGGTGGAAACTGTACCTTTTCATTCTTAACCAACGATTCTCCTGGTGGCCAGAGCACACACAATTATAGAGTGGAAATCGCATATTTTACTTAGATTCTTATCCAACAACTCTCCTCGTTGCCATCACATATAAAATTATAAAGTGGGAATCACATATTTCTATTCTCATCCAACGATCCTCCACTTCCATTGTTGATGAACGATTGTTCTGGTGGCCAATGCATACAAGATTATAGAGTGAAAATCGTATATACACATTCTTAACCAACGATTCTTCTCGAGGTCAAAACATACACGGTTATAAATTGTATACTTAGATTCTTATCCAAAGATTCTGCTGGCAATACATACAAGATTGTAATGATAAAGTGGAAATCACACACTTCCATTATTAAGCCATGCTTCTTCCGGTAGCCAACACATACAAGATTATACATGTATATGGTAATCGTATACTTACCTTCTTAACCGACGGATTCTTCCCGTGGTCAAAACATACAAGATTATAAAGTGGAAACTGTGTAATGAGATTCCTTACCAACGATTCGTCTGGTGGCCAATGCATACAAGATTATAAAGTGGAAATCGTATATTTCCATTCTTAACCAATGATTCGTCTGGCAACCAACACTTACAAGATTATAAGTGGAAACCACACATTTTCACTTTTAACCAACGGTTCTCCTGGTGACCAATGTA
>JAPXFY010000018.1:76488972-76493972 GCA_030674185.1 Monoplex corrugatus
GTACTGAATTTTAATGATATTACACTATATGACGGATATATCATATGATTCTAGTCAGGTCCTTGCGCTAATTCTTTGTGTCAAGCCACATGCCGATGGCATATCCTGTGACTTAGTTCTCCTTGTGTCCATGCTATCCATGCGTACTATATAGCAGGTATATTGTGTGACTCTGATGAACTTTCGTTTTTTGTTTCTTTTTAAGGATCAGTTTCAGTTTCAGTTTCAGTTTCTCAAGATGACGTCTCCGCGCTCGGAATGAATTCCATATGCACTAACGTCACATGTGCCACGTGATGGAGAAGATCCAGAATGATCACGGCACAAGCCTTAAGCCTGCATTTAAACCCACGAGCTGGCCAGGTCCTGAGGGCCTACTTAGATAGTTCCATAACCCTAGGGTCACAGGGGACTGAGGTGGTAGAGACCTCAACTTTTCCATGGGCCAGCACCACGAAGACGGGGCCAATCCCCTCTTCCTCGCTTCAAATTCATATTTTTTAAAGCAAGACTTCACGAAGGCAAGAAGGCAATTTAGTCTTCAAGGGGTGGGACCTGTGAAATCAACCTAACTCTCCAATGTTTTTTTACCAAGGCATCCGGGCAATGCCCTGCTCTTCATGATTGTCAACTGCCTTGGGATCTTTAATGTGCGCAGCCAGAAGTCACACGGGTCTGACTCGTTTTTCGTCCCCTTCCGAAAGACTAGATGAATTCTATTTTCTGAATTCTATCTAGGACTGAGACTATGTGACGGGCTGTACCCTATACTTATTATCATATTTATATCCTGACGTCAACCAGGCCCGATATATACAGACACCTGCAGTGTTGGTCGGGAAATTTCAGTGACACCCTCAATGACGCATCTTTGAAGGCGATGAGGCTCGACTTTGTGGTCCCAGTCTTCCCAATAAGCCCATTGCGCGCTCAACTCTGGGTGGAAGCTGGTTTGGGCCGACAAATTTCATAACGATTTTGAAAGGACTGATGTGGATTTGAGCCCAAAGCCTTCCAGTCGATAGCCTCTTGTGCTTAACACTCTACCATAGCGACTGATCAAGTCACTCATCTGAGTCTGTGTTTATCCACATGTTCTTGTCATATCATGTGACTCAGCTCTACTTTGTTTTTGTCTGAAAAAACAGCTGATCATGCGATGGGAGAGACAGTTGTTGGTAGTGAGATGATCCGTGTTTAGAGTTAAGCTGATTTATTCAACACAACAACAGAGGAACATCATCCAAGTCAAGAGAAGGACATCACCCAAGACAACAAAGGGACATCACACAGGACAACACAGGGACATTACCCAGGACAACAGAGGGACATCACCTAGGACAACAGAGGGACATCACCTAGGACAACAGAGGGACATCACACAGGACAACAGAGGGACACCACCTATGACAACAGAGGGACATCACCTAGGACAACAGACGGACAACACAGGGACATCACCCAGCACAACAGAAGGAAAACACCCAGGTCAACAGAGGAACATCACCCAGGACAACAGAGGAACATCACCCAGGACAACAGAGGAACATCACCCAGGACAACAGAGTGACATTGACCAAGACAACAGAAGGAAATCACCCAGGACAATACAGGGACATCAACCAGGACAATACAGGGACATCACCCAGGACAATACAGGGACATCACCCAGGACAATATAAGGACATCACCCAGGACAATACACGGACATCCTACAGGACAATACAGGGACATCACACAGGATAATACAGGGACATCACACGGGACAATACAGGGACATCACACAGGACAATACAGGGACATCACACGGGACAATACAGGGACATCACACAGGACAATACAGGGACATCACACAGGACAATATAGGGACATCACACATGACAATACAGGGACATCACACAGGACAATATAGGGACATCACCCAGGACAATATAGGGACATCACACAGGATAATACAGGGACATCACACAGGACAATATAGGGACATCACACAGGACAATATCAGGGACATCACACAGTACAATATAGGGACATCACACAGTATAGAATACACAGGGGCATACACACATGACAATATAGGGACATCACACAGACAATACAGGGACATCACACAGACAATATAGGGACATCACACAGACAATACAGGGACATCACACATGACAATATAGGGACATCACACAGTGACAATACAGGGACATCACACATAACAATATAGGGACATCACACAGGACAATATAGGGACATCACACAGGACAATATAGGGACATCAACATCAGGACAAACACACAGGACAATATAGGGACATCACACAGGACAATACAGGGACATCACACAGGACAATATAGGGACATCACACAGGACAATACAGGGACATCACACAGGACAATATAGGGACATCACACAGGACAATACAATGGACATCACAACAGGACAATACAGGGACTATAACACCCAGGACAATACAAGGACATCAGACTTGATAATACAGTGACATCACACAGGACAATATAGGGACATCACACAGTACAATACAGGGACATCACACATAAAAATATAGGGACATCACACAGGACAATATAGGGACATCACACAGGACAATAAGGGACATCACACAGGACAATATAGGGACATCACACAGGACAATAAGGGACATCACACAGGACAATACAGGGACATCACACAGGACAATATAGGGACATCACACAGGACAATACAGGGACATCACACAGGACAATATAGGGACATCACACAGGACAATACATGGACATCACACAGGACAATACAGGGACATCACCCAGGACAATACAAGGACATCAGACTTGATAATACAGTGACATCACACAGGACAATATAGGGACATCACACAGGACACTACAAGGACATCACATATAATAATACAGGGACATCACCCAGGACAATACAGGGACATCCTACAGGACAATACAGGGACATCCTACAGGATAATGCAGGGACATCACCCAGGACAATATAGGGACATCACACAGGACAATATAGGGACATCACACAGGACAATATAGGGACATCACACAGGACAATACAGGGACATCACACAGGACAATATAGGGACATCACACAGGACAATATAGGACATCACACAGGACAATACAGGGACATCACACAGGACAATATAGGGACATCACACAGGACAATACAGGGACATCACACAGGACAATATAGGGACATCACACAGGACAATACATGGACATCACACAGGACAATACAGGGACATCACCCAGGACAATACAAGGACATCAGACTTGATAATACAGTGACATCACACAGGACAATATAGGGACATCACACAGTACAATACAGGGACATCACACATAACAATATAGGGACATCACACAGGACAATAAGGGACATCACACAGGACAATATAGGGACATCACACAGGACAATATAGGGACATCACACAGGACAATATAGGGACATCACACAGGACAATACAGGGACATCACACAGGACAATACAGGGACATCACACAGGACAATACAGGGACATCATACAGGACAATACATGGACATCACACAGGACAATACAGGGACATCACCCAGGACAATACAAGGACATCAGACATGAAATACAGGACATCACCCAGGACAATACAGGGACATCACACAGACAATATAGGGGACATCACACAGGACAATACAGGGACATCATCAGGACAATCACAGGGACATCACACAGGACAATACAGGACATCACCCAGGACAATATAGGGACATCACCCAGGACAATACAGGGACATCACACAGGACAATACATGGGACATCACACAGGACAATACAGGGACATCACCCAGGACAATATAGGGACATCACCCAGGGACAATATAGGGACATCACTACAGGCAATACAGGGACATCACCCAGGACAATACAGGGACATCACACAGGATAATACAGGGACATCACACAGGACAATACAGGGACATCACCAGGACAATACAGGGACATCACCCAGGACAATATAGGGCATCACCCAGGATAATACAGGGACAATCTACAGGACAATACAGGGACATCCTCAGGACAATACAGGGACATCACCCAGGACAATACAGGGACATCACCCAGGACAATACAGGGACATCATACAGGACAATACAGGGTACATCACATAGGATAATACAGGGACATCACCCAGGAAATACAGGGACATCCCTACATGACAACCACAGGGACATCACCCAGGACAATACAGGGACACAACAGGAAAATACAGTGACATCCTACACGGATACATACAGGGACATCACCCAGGACAATACAGGGACATCACCAGGACAATAAGGGACATCACCCAGGACAATACAGGACATCCTACAGGACAATACAGGGACATCACACAGGAATACAGGACATCACACAGGACAATACAGGGACATCACACAGGACAATACAGGGACATCACACAGGACAATTACAGGGCATCACACACACAGGACAATACAGGGACAATCACCCAGGACAATACAAGGACATCACACAGGAAATACAGGACATCACACAGGACAATACAGAGGACATACACACAGGACATACAGGACATCACACATAAAATACAGGGACATCACCCAGGACAATAACAGGGACATACCACAGGACAATACAGGGACATCCACAGGATAATACAGGGACATCACCCAGGACAATACAGGGACATCACAGACATGAACAGACTAACAGGGACATACACCCAGGACATTACACAGGACAACACCAGGACATACACAGGACAACACAGGGACATTACCCAGGACAACACAGGGACATACACCACAGGAATAAAACAGGGACATTCACACCAGGACATACACAGGACATCACACAGGGACAATACAGGGACATACACCCGGACAATACAGGGACATCACACCGGGACTACCAAATACAGGGACATACACCCAGGACAATACAAGGGACCCAACAACCCAGGACATTACAAGGGACATCACACACAGGGACATTACA
>JAPXFY010000018.1:76498972-76506472 GCA_030674185.1 Monoplex corrugatus
GTCGCTAGCTCACGATAATTATTCAGAGGCAGAATTCCAGCAACTTTGTACGTTTCCAGATTAGAGGCATGAGTAGGGACACCTAGAGCAAATTTAATACTTTTGCAGTCTAAGCTTTGTATCTTTTTTAATAAATATTTTGGTGCACTGAAGAACACTTCTTGCGCATAGGATAATTTAGATCGTACAAGTGCTGTTGATAGATGAATTAGTATGTTCGTATCCATTCCCCAAGGTAATCGGCTTATTATCTTTAGAAAATTTAGGGCTGTTCTTGCTTTTGTTGAAATATAATCAAAATGGACATTCCAGTTTAATTTCGATGTCATAAAGACTCCCAGAAATTTTACAACCTGTTTGTAATGTAACACTTCACCAAGCAATCTGAAAGTAGGCAAGTTACTTAAAGTACCACCAGAATTAAATAGCATCATGTTAGTTTTTTCCGCTGACAACGACAGACCATTTTCTAACATATAGTTTCCATGATTATCAAGATCAGATTGATACAATTTCCAAATGTAATTATGTGCTCTCTGTGGAGTTGTCTTTTTGAAAGTAATATTCATCCAAATACATATATCATCAGCATACTGTGCCA
Organism: Monoplex corrugatus; assembly: GCA_030674185.1. NCBI lineage: Eukaryota > Metazoa > Mollusca > Gastropoda > Littorinimorpha > Ranellidae > Monoplex > Monoplex corrugatus. The sequence goes on from JAPXFY010000018.1 coordinate 76,499,574, forward strand.
AAACAACACGATTTGAGAGTGCTTTAGGAAGATCCTTTATAAGGATATTAAATAAAAGCGGTGCTATCACTGAACCTTGTGAATTCCCATATCAAGATGTCGTGAAGTAGAATAACTAGTTCCCACTCTTGCCTGAATATTCTATTGGCTAAAAAAGACTTAATATAATCATACATATTGCCAGATAAACCAATGAATTTCAGCTTGTACAATAAACGCGGATGCCAAACTTGATCGTAAGCTTTTTTCACATAAAAAAATGTAGCTAAAAGACTTTTTCTGCGGGCAAACTGTTTCTTGATGTGAGTGTTAAGTTTTAAACCAGGTGCTCAATCTGTAGATCTCCTTTTCTAAAACCAGCCTGATTTACTGGAATAACGTTATTTTTATCACAGTAATGTACATGTCTGTTTAATACCAATTTTTCCAATAGTTTGCTCGTATGGGACGTTAAAGCAATAGGTCTGTAACTGTTTTTTATTGTTTTAGGCTTTCCTGCTTTTAATACTGGTATAACAAGAGACGTTTGCCATAATTGTGGTATAGTTCCACCAACCCAGCATTTCTGAAAAAAATTTGTGTAAGACGTTTAATCATTTCAGTTGAAACTGCATCGACACCTACCGAACTCCTTTTGTTGCGTAGAGACAAGATAGTGTTTTTTAACTCTTCTAAGGTGATTGGAGAATTAAACCAGCGATCATTCTGAGGTATTGGATCAGTGTAGATAGGGTTGTTAGCTGCCATTTCCCTGTAGTGTTTGCAGGTAGGAGTCAAACCATCTACTTTACTATTTTGGGCAAAAAGTTCCACAAAAGTTTCAGCTTTGTCCATGTCGGAAAGAAATTTGTGACTTGTATTAATCATTATTGCGCACCTAGGTAAGTTGGCTCCATTTTTCATTTGATTCATTTTTGTCCAGACTTTATGGAAATCCTTGAAATCTGAAATTTCTTTTGTGCAGTATGATGCCCAGTAATTTTTCTTTCCTTCAGCGATGATTTTATTACACTGGGTGTTAGCTTTTTTCATTTCCATATGATCTTCAGGTTTCCTGTTTTTGATGTAGATTTTGTATTTCTCTTTTTTATACTGAACTGCTTGCTCACATGCCTCCGTCCACCAAACATTACCCAAACGGTTATTGGACTTTAAAGTTTTGAGTTTCGGGATGGAAAGGTCTGCAGCAGCTAGAATTGACTCCTGGAATTTAGAAAACATAACGTCTACATTTTCACTTTCATAATGTGTGAAATCTCGATTAGAAAGAACAGTCTGAAACAAGGACCAATCAGCGCGTGTATAATTATATTTTGGTATAATATCAGGAATGCTGTCTTTCATCCTGATGTTTTCGTTAGTTAGTGTTATGAGGATAGGTAAGTGATCACTTCCTAAAGTATCTCTGTGAGTGTCCCATTTTATGTGTGCGTGCGTGCGTGTGTGTGTTTGTGTGTGTGCGTGCGTGCGTGCGTGCGTGTGTGCGCATGCGTGTGGTGTGGTGTGTGTTGTGTGTACGTGTGTTTATTGTGTGCGTGCCTGTGTGCGTGCGTGCTTGCATGTGTGTGTGTGAGTGTGTGTGCGTGCGTGTGTGTGGTGTGTGTGTGTGTGTGTGTGTGTGTGTGTGTGTGTGTGTAAGCCTGGCAAACCTGAAATTGGTCTTAAAATAAAACAGGACATTTGATACGATGAACGCAAGCAACTATGCCTTAAGACCAGGAACAATACTTCTATAAAAAATGTGTCAGTCAGCTCAGAGGAAATATGAGACAGAGGGCAGAATCGGTGTTCAGCGAAGTCTTTGGCGCTACTTGGCGTTCAGCTTCCTAGTTCTGATTAATTTGACAGTTTTTGAGCTGTCCGTGTTTCTAGATTGTGACATGCCCAACCCTAACCCTCTCCCCCTTTCCCTCCCTTTTGAATCTGTGTTCTTCCAGACAAATGTTTCTGATTTCAGCCAACTGTTTATTCGATGAATGAAACATTGCAAAGTATTTAATGTTAAATCCAAGAGTGAGTGGGTTATTTCAATCGATCATAAATTGAACCTTTCTTTTGTCTGTCTGTCTGTCTGTCTGTCTCTCCGTCTTTCAGTGTGTGTGTGTGTGCGTGTGTGTGTGTGTGTGTGTGTGTGTGTGTGTGTGTAAGTGTGTGTGTGTGTGTGTGTGTGTGTGTGTGTGTGTGTGTGTAAGTGTGTGTGTGTGTATGTAAGTGTGTGTGTGTGTGTGTGTGTGTTGTGTCTGCGTGTGTGTGTGTGTCTGCGTGTGTGTGTGTGTGTCTGTGTGTGTATGTGTGTGTGTGTGTTGTGGTCTTTGATTTAATGTCTATTCACTAAAGTGATTTTAGACAACAATAAACAAAACAAAAATTTTAAAAACAAACAAACTTGGAAATGGTTAATCTTCAGGAAAAAGAAATGAACCAGAAAAACAAGACAAGAAAGAAAAATTCACAAATGACGTTATCATAATTAACGATTGAAACAGTAAAATTAGCTAATCATAACACTGAACATGAGAAGTAACGGCGCGTTAAAGATAATTCGCTATAGGACTTTTTGACAGGCTAACAAAAAATTCATATGTTAATGATGGTGAGGCAAATATGTCAGAAACTGTCTTCGTTGATAACGTAGGTATATGTCGTTTTACCCGAACGCATGATAGAATATGATTATGTGTTATCTTCTTTCCACACAGGCACACTACATTCCTGGTGTATTTTGTTTTGAATGCATCAAGTTTCCACCTATACATAAGGGATTGTATACTTCTGCTGGCAGGGAACCGCTTAGGTGTTTTGCTAATTTCAAAATTCATGTAACATTTTTCATACTTTTTCTGTTTATCTTGAAACTGCTTCCATACCTAGGCGTCCACTAAGGTATAACACTCATGCAATGAGAGGGAAAGTTGTATATGATTTGAATCTGGTGAGCTCTTTGCCCCCCGTTTGGCAGCCCTATCAGCCATATCATTGTAATGAAAAGAACTATGAGATGGTATCCAGCAGAAAGTAATATCAGTGCCTCTTAAGGATAAACTATTAATCAAGTGAGTAATTTCCAATATCATTTCAGATCTTGTTTGTAATTTTGATAATTCAAGAGCTTGAAGTACAGATTTTGAATCAACGCAAAAAAGTATCTGGGGAATTGTCCTAGGAAGATTTATCATACAATTCAAAGCCATTAAGATTGCAAAGAGTTCTGCAGTAAAGATAGATTTATAAAGTCCTATATAGAAAGATTTCTCAATTTTGAGAGCAGGTATTAAAAACGCTGAGCCTGCTTGTCTCTCAATTATTGAACCATCAGTGTAAATTTTCAAGTGATCGGAATAAAAGTCTTCTATATGACATTTAACGTGACTTGCCAGTAAGTTGATATTATCTTCTTTTTTTAAGTCAGTGTGTGTATGTCAAATCGTGCTCTTTGAAAGTTCCCAACTGGGTACTGGTGAAAACGAAGGTCTTAAAGTTATAGGAACCTGTGTCTAAATCAATTCCAAAAGCCTTTCATAACATCAGCTGTAAATGTTGCAAGCGTGACCTGTGAGGATATTGATTTAGCTCTTTTTGGAAAGTCGGTGTCTGATCTTATTTTTGTCTCTGTTTTGATGCTGCTTTCTATGGTAGTGTTTCTTAACAGAAATTTAGTAGAAGCGACTTTCCTTTGTTCATCAAGTGGCAACAATTTGATTGCATTGTATGTGCGATGGCAACAGGCATGCATTGGAAGACCCAGCGCAAGTTTGAAACCTTTACAATCTATGCTCTGCAGTTTTGTGAGTAAGCGTTTGGTGCGCTGAAGAATATTTCTTGGGCATAGGTTAATTTAGATTCTAATAAGCGATTTACAGAGATGAACAAGTGTTGATGCATCTTGTCCCCATGTCTGTTTGCCAACTATTTTCAAGAAATTTAAACTTTTTTGAGCTTTTGTTAATAAGTATTCAATATGCTGATTCCAAGATAATTTGGCTGTAAGGAAAACTCCTAAGAATTTAATCGACTCATTATACTGAAGAAGAGTATGTGGTGTGTGTGTGTGTGTGTGTGTGTGTGTGTGTGTGTGTGTGTGTGTGTGTGTGTGTGTGTGTGTGTGTGTGTGTGTGTGTGTGTGTGTGTGTGTGTGTGCGTGTTTGTCTGTGTGTGTATGCCTGTCCTTCCGTCTGTCTGTTTGTCTGTCCGTCTGCTGTGCCTGTGTCTGTTCCTCTGTATGAAAACTCGCGTTTGATTTCTTTTCATTTATTCTGTGCTTGAAATGAAATAACACTATAACAGTGTCTGCATCTGTAATGATCTAAAAAGACTTTTTACTGTTAGGTGGCAAACTAAATAGAAAATGATAAGATTTGGGTCTGATCTGGTAAAAGTAAGGTTGTGTATATTCTTGTTGGATATGTCCCAATGGTATTTGGGATCATCATCAAGTGCCCTGCCGCATGGCGTTGGTGATCATGGCCCTCCATATGCATCTATCCCTGTTCGCTGCAAGCACATCTTCCACCCTCTCTGTCCTTCAGCCATCCTGAAAGTCCGTCCATATTTTTTCCCTGGTCTACCTGGCGTTCTCTTTCCTCCAGCTTTCCTGTTGTGACCAGGTGCTCTAATCCCCTTTCCTCATAAAATGGCCTGTAAATGTTGTTTGTCTTTTCCTAATCTTTCTTATCAATGATCTTTGTCCTGCCTCCATCAAGACTGTCTCGTTTGTTTTCTTTGCTGTCCATGGAACTCTCAATCATTCTTCTGAGAAACCACATCTCGGCTGCCTCTATCTTGTTCTGGCTTTATTGGTGACTGTCCAGGCCTCACAACTAAACATTATCGGTTCTGTACAACATTCACGAACTCTCTTCCTGAGTTAATTGATAGGCATTTGTTGGTAAGAATGCTTTTTATCTTTTGAATGCTGTTTTGGTTGGCCGATTTGCTGGCTATTTCTGATGTGCATCTGCCGTCTGGTGAAATGATGTTCCCAATATTTAAACTTATCAACCTGTGTCTAATGTGTGCCATTTGGTATCATTTTGCATGAGGATGTTTCAGGTGTGTTTTTTTTCATGGTATTTAGATACATCTATGTAAAATCATCCTTGGCTTTTCGACGTCAGTGACATTCTAGCGTCTTCAGGATTTCACTGCGTTTGATTCGCACAATTCAGACGTATTTTTTGTGTAAGCGCGCGTGTGTGCGTGTGTTTGTGTGTATTCCCGTGTGCACCTGTGTATCTGCGCGTATTACTGTTATTCTATTTTTGTTTAAAGCCCAGCTGACTGCGTAGAGCCATACGATGGCTATAACCCTTTCAAACAGCACAATACTTCAATAGGGAAAAAAGAAAAAGAACATTAATGTATACACGCGCGCCGGAATGCATCAGTGAAAAAGACATAAGATTAATACAAACAAACAAACAAACAAAAAAACAACAACAAACACCAACAACAACAACGACAACAAAATCCACGAAAATAGAATCAGAACGCATATTTAGTACAACCAGATAAGACAGGCGCATATTTTGGCCAAGTGGCCTTTTGCCAATCGTAAACGTAAGATTACAACAGAAAAAACAAAAATACAATAATTAGGAGAAAAGACAAAAACTTCCCTGCTGCTTTCCCCCCCCCCCCCCCCCCCCCCCCGTCCCTGAAATTATATTATCCTATTACTGTACAACTGACAGAATCACATTGTTCGTGCATACTTTTAGACTTCCTGCATGGTAGTATTTTAATGCTTGATTGGCAGAGAGGTACATCACTAGTATTGCAGAATTGACTGCTTACGTTTGCTCACGTTCGGATCTTGCTCGAGCAAAACGTTTGAGCATACGACCTTTAGTCTACCCAGCTGACTGCCTTTCGTTCATCAGCCTTACCAGTCACCACCGACACTGCTTTAGAGGTATCAACACTTGGCACGACACTGGCACATCATCCATGGTCGACACCCGTGTGTTAGAATTAGGAAAGGTGAAGCAGAGAGGAGGAAGAGATTTATATTCCTATCATGATGCTGAGACAGAAAAACAAAAACAAAAAAACAAAAACCAAAAACAAACAAACAAAACAAAACAAAACAAACAAACAAGCAAACAAACAAACAAACACACAAACAAACAACAAAAAACAAACAAACAAACAAACTACAAAAAGAAAAAAAACCAAAAACAAATAAACAAAAAAACCAGACGAACAACAACAACAACAACAACAACAACAACAACAACAACAACAACGAAAACCCTGAGATCTCTGCCACGAAACTTTCCTACAACCTCAAGATATGTGACAACATTTGTCATGATCGTGGCCTTAAAGATCGTACTCATAAAACTTGGTGAAGGATAGAGATGGATCTGGAACACCTTATAAAACCCAGCGTCATGTGTCACCAGACAGGCCTTGATTAGAACCACCCAGAGAAGAAACAGAAGGGCCAGGTGCAAAAGATCTGGTAAAGAGGCCTCCAAGCAGACGCAAGAACTCCCCCCGTGTGAATGCCGAGAGCTCTTTCAGTATAAATATATCCCCACCTTCTGAAGATTCTGTGCAAGAAATTTCCTCTTTTCTGTCACTCTCTTTGTTTCTGCCTTGTTCCTTTGCTTTCTGTCATTTCTTTCTATCAATTTCTGCCTTAATGGTCCGTTCACCTGTATGTGTTTGTTAAGGTCTTACGTACTTTTTCTTAGGGTTGATATTTGGGTACATGTATTAAGTGCTTTTTTTTGGCTCCAGGGAGGTGAGATATGCGGAAGGAATTTTAGGTAATGTATGTTTTGGCGTCCTTAGGCGTGCTTTAATTTGTATCAGGTTTTTTTTTAATCCCTCGTGGAAGTGAACGGAGTGGTCAACGCCAGGGGCATGTCCTTTGATTATGCTCTCGAATGCAC
>JAPXFY010000018.1:76513972-76516472 GCA_030674185.1 Monoplex corrugatus
AGAAGTTGAGCTGCTGATCATGGTCTTCTAGGATAATGTTAAGAAGTCCGTGACCAAAAAAAAAGAAAACTCATGAAACATATCAGTTTCAGTCAGAACAAACGTGATAGTCTGGAATCAAAAAGTTAACATTATCAAGAAGAAAGAAAAACTACCAAAACATGTTTATAGGCATGTTTTGGAAAAGTGGAATGATCACTGCTACATCAGGAGTGAGAAATTTGCACCAATGGGGGTATTGGACGGACTTGCGTGGTGAGTGAGAGTGGTGGGAGATGCTTGCAGCGTCAGTGGTGTGTGTGTGTGTGTGTGTGTGTGTGTGTGTGTGTGTGTGTGTGTGTGTGTGTGTGTGTGTGGTGTTGTGTGTGTGTTTGAAAATGGGGGGAGAGGGGTGGGCGGGGAGTGGGGGTGAGAGGGAGAGAGATTATTTGGTGTGTCTGTGTGGTTGTTGATTTCCTGTGGATAGTTTTTGATGAGTTTGTTTGTATTGTAGCCTGTTATTTGGTTTATATATGTATGGTTTACTGATGTAAAGCGCTTTGAGGTTTCGGAAAGCGCTCTATAAATGCACTATTATTATTATTAAAGTCAGAAGAAGATTGAGGCTGCTAAAATGTGGTTTCTAAGGATAATGTTAAGAGTCCCATGAACAGAAAAAAAAAGAAAACAAAATCAATAACAATAACAACAAAACAACATTAATGAAGAAGATAAGGAAAAGACAACCAACAGCATTTATAGGACATTTTATGAGAAAAGAGAAATCAGAGCACCTAGTCACAACAGGAAAGGTGCAGGGAAAAATAGCACCAGATAGACCCAGGGAGAAAATATTGGACGGACTTGCACAGTGGATGAAGACAGAGAGGGTGGGAGATGTACTTGCAGCGTCAAGGGATAGATTCATATGGAGGGCCATGATCGCCAACGCCATGCAGCAGGGGACATGATGATGCTAATGTTTCTGATACAGTGTTCCTACCTGTGTGCTTGTAGCGTGCATGTTGTGTCTTGTGTGCTTGTGTGTGTGTGTTTGTTGGTGTTTGTGTTGTGTGTGCGTGTGGTGTGTGTGTGTGTGTGCTGTGTGTGTGTGTGTGCGTGTGTGTGTGTGTTGTGTGTGTGTGTGTGTGTGTGTGTGTGTGTGTGTGTGTGTGAGTGTGTGATGTGTGTATGCGGTATGTGCGGTGTGTGCATGCACGCGCTAGCGTGTATGTCATCGTGCGTGGTGTGCGCACGCGACGCGTGTGTACTATCACGTACTTGTATCTAGCTTAATTGCTATACACATATACATATTATATTATATATATATATAAATCAAATTATATATAATATATATATATATATAATACATATATATATATACTAAAAATTATATATACATATATATATATAATATAATACATTTTTTATATTTATTTGTGTGTGTGTGTGTGTGTGTGTGTGTGGTGCGTGTTGTGTGTGTGTGTGTGTGTGTGTGTGCGTCGCTGATGTGATGGTTGTATTGTTTGGGAAGTCGAATGGAGTACATAATTTTAAAGTTGTATTCATTGTCAAAATTTTTATGAAAATTGGTACACTGATTTCTTGAACTATTTTTTTAGAATCATTTGATTATCCATGATTGTCTTCTTCTCTTTCTGTTCTTTTTTATTCTTTTCTTCTTCTTCTTCTTCTTCTTTCTTCTTCTTCTTCTTCTTCTTCTTCTTCTTCTTTCTTCTTCTTTCTTCTTCTTCTTCTTCTTCTTCTTCTTCTTCTTCTTCTTCTTCTTCTTCTTCTTCTTCTTCTCTTCTTCTTCTTCTTCTTCTTCTTTTTTCTTTCTCTTCTTCTTCTTCTTCTTCTCTTCTCTTTTTTCTTCTTCTTTTCTTTCTTCTTCTTCTTCTTCTTCTTCTCTCTTCTTCTTCTTTTCTTCTTCTTCTTCTTCTTCTTCTTCTTCTTTTCTTTCTTCTCTTCTTTTCTTCTTCTCTTCTCTTCTTCTTTTCTTCTTCTTCTTTCTCTTCTCTCCTTCTTCTTCTTTCTCTCTTCTTCTTCTTCTTCTTCTCTCTTCTTCTTTTCTTCTCTTCTTCTTTCTCTTCTTCTTTTCTTCTCTTTCTTCCTCTCTCTCTTTTGCTTCTTTTTTCCCATCTTTTCTTCGATTCTCTTCTCTTCTTCTTCTTCTTCGCTTCTTCTTTTCGCATTTCTTTCTTCCATTCTTCTTCATTCTTTTGCATTTCAAGCTCTTCTTGGCTTGGAAGCAATTCACCAATTCTGCAATTCTTCGCAATCTAACAACCTCTACTCTCATACTAAACTACAATCTCAAACAATCTTCTTCATACTACTCACACTTAAGCAATTTCTTAACTACAAACTCAATCTACTGAAATCATCACTGAATAAACTACTTCAACTTCACGTCTCTCTACCAACCTTCCTAACTCTATCTCATCCTCCCTCTCCAATCCAACCAACTCATCTCCTTCTCCTAATCCAATCATATACTTCATTCTAAATCTAACGA
>JAPXFY010000018.1:76528972-76538972 GCA_030674185.1 Monoplex corrugatus
AGCACAGCCCTGTTACACAGTCTCAATCGTAGATGGAACTCCATAGCATCGTGATTATCATCATCATCTATATCATCATCATTGCATTGTAAAAAAAAAAGTGTGCCAGCTTCTGTGGCTATTAAGGTGGCGCAGAAATGGGACGACAAAAAAGATGAGCACGAAGGTAACCTCCGTAAGTACGATGATGTAGAAACAATCATATTCATTTCTTTTGTGACAGTGGATGTACTGTGTGAAACTCGAGGTGCTTTTCCCTTTGTGAGAGCGTCGACTCAATGCAGCGCCACCAATTTTTTTTTTTAACCAAGACTTCAGAAAGGCAAGAAGGCTAATTAGTCTTCGAAGGGAGGGATCCGGGAATCAACCTATATCTCCGATGTTCTATACCAAGGCAGCTGAGCATTGCCCTGCTCTTCAAGATTTTCAATTGTCATGGGATCTTAAATGTGGGCTGGCCAGAAGGTACGTGGGTCTCACTCGTTTTTCGTCCCCTTCCGAAGGACTATACGCTCAGTTCGATTTTCCAGTCAAACTGAGCAGAAAAGTTGAGGCCTTAGCGAGGAACGAACAACCTTGAGTTTAGTTATTGGCAGGTGAATGTCTGAACCATTCTGACATTCGTGTTCTGGGTTCCAGGCTCTGTTGTCATCGAATCGTCATTTGATATGTAAATGTTTATCTATCCATCTATCCATCTATCTATCCATCTATCTATCTATCTATCTATCTATCTATCTATCTATCTATCTATCTATGTATCTATCTATGCATCTATCTATCCATATATCTATCTATCTATCTATGTATCTATGTATCTATATATCTACCTATCTATCTATCTATCTATCTAGGTATCTATCTATGTATCTATATATGTATGTATGTATGTATGTATGCATGTATGTATCTATCTATCCATATGTCTATCTATCTATCTATCTATCTATCCATATATCTATCTATCTATATATCTATTTATGTATACATACATATGTAAAATCATTCAGGTAAAAAATGTATAACAACAAGTACTCCGATACAAGTCCGAGCTTTCGGCTTTTAAGCCTTCCTCAGGGCACTTTGATGGATAGATCACAACTGGCACGGCCAGTCAACCCTTTCTTAAAACAGTTCACTAAAATCTTTTCAAAAGTAAAGGATGAAAAAAAAAAAAAAGGGGGGGGGGGGGGAGTAGGGTTTAGGGAGGCAGGGAGCAAATATGGTGGGGGTCGTGGGACACGAGGAGGGCAAGAACTTGCTCATAAAAAAAAACAAAAAAAAGTTTCTCTTTCAACCATTTCCGCAGAGGAGGATTCAAAGGGTTGTGGGTCACTATGATGGGCACTCTTGGGTGCTTACATTTAGCCTTGTATGCCAAGGTTGCAAGTCTCGGGGTGTTTTCAGCTTTTAATTTAGCAGCCTGGAGGAGAGGGAGAGGGTATCCACGGCGTGCAAAGTGCTTCATCATGCGATCGCTATTAGCATTGAAATCTTCTGGTCGAGAACAGATGCGTCTTAACCTTAAGAACTGACTGGCTGGTATATTGTTGATGCAGTGGCGTGGGTCACATGACTTAAAATGGAGGTATGCATGAGCGTCAGTCTCTTTTGTGAAGAGGTCAGTACTAATAAATCCATTTTGTAGTGTTAGAAGTATGTCTAGAAAAGACAGGCTGGTGTAGGAACTGTTCAAGATAAATTTGATAGTGGGGTGGAAGGAATTGAGACACTGGTTGAATTGATCCAGCTCTGCCTCAGTGCCAGTCCACAACAATAAAATGTCATCGATGAATTAAGACACTGGCTGAATTGATCCAGCTCTGCCTCAGTGCCAGTCCACAACAATAAAATGTCATCGATGAATTAAGACACTGGCTGAATTGATCCAGCTCTGCCTCAGTGACAGTCCACAACAATAAAATGTCATCGATGAATTAAGACACTGGCTGAATTGATCCAGCTCTGCCTCAGTGCCAGTCCACAACAATAAAATGTCATCGATGAATTAAGACTGGCTGAATTGATCCAGCTCTGCCTCAGTGCCAGTCCACAACAATAAAATGTCATCGATGAATTAACTCTGGCTGAATTGATCCAGCTCTGCCTCAGTGCCAGTCCACAACAATAAAATGTCATCGATGTACCTCTTCCAGAGCTATGTGTAAATTTTGATGGGACTCTGCTCCAAAAGGTTGCCTTCTAAAAAGCCCATAAAAAGATTGGCAACCGTCGGGGCCATTGAGGTACCCATGGCCGTTCCCGACTTTTGGTGGTATATTTTGTCCTCAAAGGTGAAAAAGTTTCGTTGTAAAACATGTCTGACGTTGTAAAACATGTCTGACGTTGTAAAACATGTCTGACGATATATATAAATATGTATATAGATATATATCTAATCTATCTATCTATCTATATTGAATATGTGAAAGAGACAGCAGTAACATTTGAGTGATGCGTGTGCAAAGCGACAGAGAGAAAGAAAGACAGAGAGAAACAGAAAGAGAGGGTGAGAGAGAGAGAGAGAGAGAGAGAGAGAGAGAGAGAGAGAGAGAGAGAGAGAGAGAGAGAGAGAAAGAGAGTAGAGAGGGGAGAGGAGAGGCTAGGAAAGAAGAAGTGTGGAAATCAAAGTGAAAGAGAATAAAATATTCCTAAACTCACAGATACTCTAAAGTTTTAACCTGAACACTTCGCTAAACTATGAATAAGAGCATCAAGAAAACTAATTAATAACATTATACATAACATTTTCTTTTTTTCCTTTTTTCAGGTATTTGGATTTTTTTCCTTTCTTTCTTCTTTCCTTTTCTTGTCTTCCTTTTTTTCCTTCTTATTGTTCCATTCCCTTTCAATGTTTTTAGTTGAATTATTGTAGTTCATTTCTGGAATTCTTTATGTGGAATGAAAAAAGAGTTCTTATTTTCATTTGTTTTGTTTCATTTTATTTTCATTTTCATAGTTCATTCCAGCGTTATTCCTCAAACAGATCAATGTTTGGGAGATGTCCACATTGCTCGCTTTATCTGCCTCTCTTGTTTCATCTACCATCTCTGCCCGCTTCTAAGTCCGTATTAAAAAGTGTATTTGCTGTTCTGCGTGCTTTGCATATTGCTTGTTATTTGTTATGTTTTGTCATAATTATTTTGTTTATTTGTTTTGAATGTGTTTCGTTCATTTTTTTTTCTTTCATTCTGATTTTCTTTGTCGTTCTTTGATTCATTCTTTGATTATTGTTTCTTGCTTTGTTTGTTTTTTGAATGTGTTTTGTTCATTTTCTTTCTTTAAATACGAGTTTCTTTGTCGTTTTTTTCATTCATTCTTTGATGATCATTTCTTTGTTTCTTTCGATCTTTCTTTGCGTGTGGTTGCTTAACTGCCATTCTTTCTTTTCAAAAATTCCATTTCTTTTTTTTTCCCTTTTTTTTTTTTCTTTCTTTCTTTCTTTTGTTTTCTTTTTTTCTGACGTTTAACTTTCTTATAGCTCGGTATATTTACAGTTCTGTCTCTTTGTCTTTTCTGTTTCCGTCTTCTTGTCTTTTTCTATTCCTCATCTTTTAGACTGTGGTAGACAGAGTGTTAGTATTGATAGATGAGAGTTTGGAGTCACATCATCAAAACATGTCTATCTATCTATATCTATCTATCTATCTATATATCTATCTATCTATCTACTATCTATCTATCTATCTATCTATCTATCTAATCTATCTATCTATCTATCTATCTATCTATCTATCTATCTATTATTTATCCATCTATCTATCTATCTATCTATGTATCTATCTATCTATCTAATTCTATCTATCATATATCTATCTATCTATCTATCTATCATCTATCTATCTATCTATATATCTATCTATCTATATTCTATGCATCTATCTATCTATGTATCTATATATCTATGTCTATGTATTTATATTATCTATCTATCTATCTATATCTATTATCTATTATCTATGTATCTATGTATCTATTGTATCTATCTATCTATTATCTATGTATCTATCATTTTCTATATATGTATCTATCTATCATTATCTATCTATCTATCTATATATCTATGTATGTATGCATGTATATGTATCTATCTATCTATCTATCTATCTATCTATCTATCTATTCTATCTTTTGTATCTATCTTATATTATCTATCTATCCACCTATCTATCTATCTATCTATCTATCTGTCTATCTATCTAATATTATCTATCTATCTATCTATCTATCATCTATCTAATCTATACTATCTATCTTCTAATCTATCTATCTATCTATCTATATTTTCTGTCTATCTATCTATCTATCTATCTATTCATCTATTCATCTATCATCTATCTATCTATTTTTCTTTCTTTCCCTCTTTCTTTTTTTGTCTTTCCTGCATTCTTTCTTCTTTCCCATCTGTTAACATTTTCTTGAAAAGTGTTCTTGTTTTCAAGATGTTTCAAATCCGTGTGGCTGTTTATTGATTCCGGGTTTTATCCTTGAACATGAGTAGTTCTCATTTGGAAGAAATTCCACAGCTCACGAGGCCCGCTTCTTTCATTACAGAATTCATCCTTTTTCCCGCTCTTGTGGTCACACCACGACCTTGCTCTGTGGTCACACCACGACCTTGCTCTGTGGTCACACCACGACCTTGCTCTGTGCTCACACCACGACCTTGCTCTGTGGCCGTTGCTTTTTGCCATTGCCTGCTTGCAGAGTTGGCTTGTTTGTTCCTCTCTAGGAATCACAATCACACACACACACACTCACACCACACACACACACACACACCCCACTCACATACACACAAACACACACACGTATGTATGCACGCCACACACACCCACACACACACACCCACACACACACACACCCACACCACACACCACACACACCTCGCACACACACGACACACAGACACACACAAATGAATCAGGATGTTGTTTTTTTTTCAATGTTTGAAATATATATTACACTGTGTTACACTTCAGTTATCATGGTCAACACACACACACACACACACACACACACACACACACACACACACACACACACACACACACACACACACACACACACACACATATAACTATATAATATATATATATATATAACATACACACACACACACACACACACACACACACACACACACACACACACACTCGCATACACACATACACATGTAAACAAACACATAAAAACAGACCTTAAACACACACCACTTACGTATACACACACGCACACACGCACAAACACGCACACACACACACAAACACATACACGCACATTCATATACACACGCACACACACACACACACACACACACACACACACACACACACACGCCACCACGCACACACACACATACACACGCATCCCCCCCCCTCCACACACACACAAGAATCAGATCGCATTTTTGATATAACAAGACAAGACAAGACAAGACAAGGGCAAATTATCAGCAACTAGCGTTCGTCAAAGGTAAACAAACGACAAAGAATGAATATACAACATTTGAATAGAAAAACGAATCCTCTAAGAAGATTGGACATAAAAATTCACAGCACACGAAAATGAATGAATTGGCAAAACTGAATTGTATTTTGCCCTAGTGCCCACGAACCAGACCCCCAGCTATGGGTAAATAGTACCACTGCCTTGTGGGTATATCAGAAGACATCAAGGCTAAGGGAGTTAACTCTGACAGAAAATCACTGCTGCCTTGTGGTTGTCTAGGGATAGATCAAGGCTAAGGGAGTTAACTCTGACAGAAAATCATCACAGCCTTGTAGTTGTCTCTGGAGAAACCAAAGCTAAGGGAGTTAACTCTGACAGAAAATCATCACAGCCTTGTAGTTGTCTCTGGAGAAACCAAGGCTAAGGGAGTTAACTCTGACAGAAAATCATCACAGCCTTGTGGTTGTCTCTGGAGAAACCAAGGCTAAGGGAGTTAACTCTGACAGAAAATCACTGCTGCCTTGTGGTTGTCTGTGGAGAGATCAAGGCTAAGGGAGTTAACTCTGACAGAAAATCACTGCTGCCTTGTGGTTGTCTAGGGAGAGATTAAGGCTAAGGGAGTAAACTCTGACAGAAAATCACTGCTGCCTTGTGGTTGTCTGTGGAGAGATCAAGGCTAAGGGAGTAAACTCTGACAGTCATCCCCGTCCCCACTGCCTGGTGGGTTGTCGTCGTGGTGAGAACGACAAGGACTAGACTGGAAACCACCATTGTATTCTCTCCAACATAAATCACGGAATAGAACATTTATGATGAAGATCAGAGAAAAAAAATATTAGTAACGTCTATAGAACACTTAATGAAGGAAGAGAATTTTGAGCACCTAGTCACAACAGGAAAGCTGGAGGTAAAAAGAGCACCAGGTAAACCCAGGGAAAAAATACTGAGTGACAGAATGGGACATGTACTTGAAGAGACAAAAGATAGGCTAGTAAGGAGGGCCATGATCGCCAACGACATGCTGCAGGGCACATTATGGCGACGACGACGACGACGACGATGATGGTGATGATGATGATGATGATGATGATGATGATGATGATGATGATGATGATGATGATGATGATGATGATGATGATGATGATGATGATGATGATGATGATGATGATGATGATGAAGAGTACTGGTTTTTCTTTTATTGTCTTTTTTTCCATCTATTTTTTGTCGTTTTTTTTGGTTTCGCTTAAGAAAGGCCAGTTGGGGAAACATTTGCGCCTATCTTGTCTTGTTTTGTCTTGTCTTGTCTTGTCTGTCTTGTCTTGTCTTGTCTTGTAATATCAAAGATTCCTTCTGATTCATTTTTGTGTAATTCTGATTTTCTCTTGTTTTGAATCGTTATTTTTCAGCTTCTGTTTTTTCTGCTTGTATCTGTCTTTCTTGTCTTTTTGTTGTTGTTCTTCTCTCTCTCTCTCTCTCTCTCTCTCTCTCTCTCTCTCTCTCTCTCTCTCCTCTCATTTTTGTTTCTTTTGTATGAATTTGGTTGTTCGTTTAAATTTTTATTTCAAATCTATATGCTGATTTCGTATTTTTGGTGCTCTAATTTTCCAATGTTTTCATTCTTTCAGTGTTATTTATTATTGCTGGAATTTTCTTTTTCTTTTTGGGTTGTCGCTTTTTCACTGATTTTTTTTTCTGTTTGTGTGTCTTCTTTTCTGTCTTCCTTTGTTTATCTTGTTGTTGGTTCTTTCTACTCGTTATTTAGACATAGTGACACGACAGAGTTTTTCTGTCTCTCTTTCTTTCTCTTTATCTCTGTCTCTCGCTCTCTCTGTCTCTGCCTTTCTCTTTCTCCATTTCTCTCTCATTCTCTTTCGCTCAATCGTTCCTTCTCCCTCTCAGTGTCTCCGTCTCTCTGTCTCTGTGACTGTCTGTCTGTCTGCCGGTCTGACTGTCTATCTCTCTCGCTCAATTGTCTCTCTCTCTCTCTCTCTCTCTCTCTCTCTCTCTCTCTCTCTCTCGCTCAATCACTCTTCTTCTTTTTTTCTGATGTTTCTCCTTCTTTTTCTCTCATACTTCAATACAACCTTTAATATCATCACGATCTGATTTTCATGTCTTGAAGCCCGTGCACATCATTCCTATCATCCATGTCTCCATATAAATGTTCTAAACACCTGGCACCATAACCCATTGTGCATCTAGGGTTCCTCCCTGACTACACTTAACCTTGACAAGAAGGAGGTGCATAATACAGTAAGTTATTGACTGAGAGTACTCCACACATACATGTTTGGTTTAACAATTTAATAGTGTCTGGATTTGTTTTGATTTTCTTTCCCTTCTCTCCCTCTCTCTTATGCAGGCAGGTAGGCACACAGACACACAGACACACAGACAGCAGACAGCAGACAGACCAGACACACACACACACACACACACACAGTCGCACACACACAGACGCACGCACAGACAACACACACACACACACACACACACACACACTCACACCACACACAGACGCACACATACAGACGCACACACAGACACACACGCACGTATAAAAGTACATATGTGAATAGACGTTAAAAGAAATAACGAACGAACGAACGAATGCAAAGACACAGGCAGACACACACACAGACACACACACACACACACACACACACACACACACACACACACACACACACACACACACACCACACACACACACAAACATACACACACACAAACCCATACACACTGTCTGTCTGTCTGTCTGTCTCTCTGTCTGTCTGTATTTTCTCTGTCTGCCTCTCTCTCTCGATCCTCTCTCTGTGTATCTGTCTGTCTGTCTCTCTGTCTGTCTGTCTCTGTCTCTTTCCTCTCTCCCTCCCACCTCAGTACTCCTTCACCCAATACTCACACCTTCCACACACACACAGACATACATGTCAGCTCAGACGTTAACTGAAAGAAAAAAAGCAAATCTGGAAGCATTGTTTTGAGGTCTCAAAGTCTAAAATTAGTACCAACTTAAAAAAAAGTTATGGTGATAAAATGAATACAAAAAATAAATTCATCATTAACTAGCTATAGTTAAAATATACCTCGAGAACACTCAGCTTTTACCATCGAGCAAAACTGGACAAATCGTTGCTGTTATCTATTATCTTGAGTCCGTCTAATCTTGTATGTTTACCTGTGTTTGTTCCTTAAGTGCTTTTAACGATTTATAAATTACTTGGCATAGGAGCAAATACATGCATATGTTCTTTTGTTATCTGCTTGCATTATTTACATAAAGAAGAAGACAGTTCGTGAGTTAGTATTATCGTGGTGCGATTTTTTTTTTTTTTTTTTTTTTGCTTGTGTGTTGTCTTGTAATATTTCACATCATAACTCACGCACAAGGACAGATACAGGCACAAACACACACACACACACACACACACACACACACACACACACACACACACACACACACACACACACACACAACACAAACAACACACACCACACAACACAACACACACACACACACACACACACACACACACACACACACACAACACACACACACAACAAACACACACACACGCACAAACACACACACACATAATTGATACGTGCACTGAATTTGAATTTTCTTGTCCAGTTTGTGTTTTTCCAACCAGATGTTGTGTGTGTTTGAAATGGCTGTAGCCCTGATATGGCTCTGTGCAATCGGCTGGGCTTTAAACAATAAGAATAAATCCAGAACAAGTGCTACCGCCCGCGTTCAAGCAAACAGGAACCAGAAAAAACACGAAAATAAAATCAGGACGCGCATTTAATACAACCAGACAAGACAGCCAAATTGTTGGCTAACTGGACTTTGTCAAGCGTAAACGTTAGATCACAAACGAAAAAAAAAAAACCCCAACAAATACAAACACTAGGAGAACAAGATTAAACCTTCCCTGCTGCTTAGTCCAGTGGGAGAAAAGGACTAACATTTGCACCTTTCTTGTCTGGTTGTATTAAATACGCGTTCTGATTTATTTTAGGATCATTGCAGTCTGGGAGGTTACCTTTGCGCTCACCTCTTATTTAAAAAAAAAATTAGTACCATTTTCAACACGACCTTAATGCCACAGAAGCTGGAACAGTTTTTACAGTGCCATGATGATGATGATGACGATGACGATGAGAGTGATAATCATGATACTATGGAGTTCCATTCTGGATTGAGACTGCGTGACAAGGCTGTATTCTTCGCTTACTATCATAATATATCCTGGCGTCAACCAGGCCCGAGAGAAACAGACACCTAACGGTGCTGGTCAGAAGATTTTAGCAGCACCCTCAATGACGTATCCGTGAAGTGGATGAGACTCGACTGTGTGGTCCCAGTCTTCCCAATGAGCCCATAGCACGCCCAACTCTGGGTAGGAGCCGGTTAGAGCCGAAAATTCCCACAATGATTTTTGAAGGGACTGATGGAGATTCGAACCCACAACCTTTCAGTTGGTAGTCCGTTGCGTTAACCACTACACCACGGCGATTGGTCGAGTTCTGATTCTATTTT
>JAPXFY010000018.1:76548972-76556472 GCA_030674185.1 Monoplex corrugatus
GCTGGAGGCAACTTGTGAGGACATCATGTGCAGCGGCCAACACTGTTCCCGGTGACGCCGACAGGTGAGACAGGTGAGACATTGACTACTGTTGTTGGGCTGTATGGCTCGTCTCGTAATCTCATTGCTTTGACGCTTTTGTAAAAATGTCGTGTCGAGAGCTTGCACAGTTCGCTTAGTTCCTCTCCATATGTTTTCCATGATTGTTCTTTGGCCATTCTGACTGTCCTCTTCTCTGTGTCTTCTTGCCACTCTATATTTCACGTAGTCCTCCTCTAGCTTTGATTTCACCCACACCTTGTACAACTTCTTCTTTTCCTTGATGGCCTCCTTTACTGTGTCATTCCACCAGGCTGTCTGCTTTACCTGCCCTTTTCCGGTCTTTGTGCCGCAGGTTTTACTAAGTGTGTCTGTCAGTGTGTTCTTGAAGACTGACCATGCTTCTTCTGCTGTCATGCCTGTGCTGTCTACTTCTTCCAGCCTCTTTGTGATTTCTGTCTGTACCTCCCATTGTACCTCTTCCTTCTGGAGTTTTCTTAGGTTTATCTGTCTGTCGCACGCTTTACTCTTTGTTCTCGGTGTTCTTCTTTTCTTCATCGTAGAGACCAAGATCACAGGGCGGTGGTCAGTGTCCAGATCTGCATTTGGAATGGCTCTTGCGTCTGTGACCCTGCTTCGTTCTTCTATTCGTGTTAGAATGAAATCTATCTGAGATGACACATTCAGATCATTCCACCTGTACCAAGTTTGTCTCTGGCTGTGTCTGTGTTCGAAAAAGGTGTTTGCAATCCACAGCCCATGCTCTGCACAGAGTGCTAGAAGTTGTTCCCCGTTGTAGTTGCACTCTGTATTGGTGTCACTGTGTGGGCCCAAGTGCTGTTCCCAAGGTGCTCTTCTTTTGCCCACTCTCCCATTGAAGTCTCCCATGACAATGAGTTGTTCTGTGTCTGGGACTGTGTTGATGGTGTCTGCCATCTTCTCAAAGAATTCCTCCTTCTGTTCTTCAGTGTAAGAGTCATTACAAGGTGCGTAAGCCTGGATGAAGGTTGTGGTCTCCCGTTCTCCTCTTACTCGGATTTTTATTAGTCTCTCTGAGATAAACTCTGTTTCCAACAAATTCTTTGCCGTGTCTGGGTGTAAGAAAAAGCCCACGCCGTGTGTTGCCCTTGTTGTCATGTCCACACCACTCCAGGTCAGTACATAATCCTCGTGAATCTGTTTGGTCCCCGTACCCTTTAGCCTACAGTCTGAAATTCCCATCACTGTTATTCTCCATTTTTTCATGAAGTCAATGATTTCTGGTTCCTTGTCTCTGATTCCACACACATTCCAAGTGCTTGTTCTTTCTCGTAGTCCTTTTCCATTTCCAGTTCGTTTTCCGTTATGATCCATTTCTTTCTCCTTTTACTTTCTCGAGCAATGAGTAATCCACCGCCGGCTTTCTAGGCCCGTCGCAGCTTCACATTTATCGTTTATCGTTCTCTGTTTAATGTGTTTCTGAGTTTCTTTGTTTGCTGTCTTTGTTGTTTTGTCTTTATGCTTGACAAAGGCCAGTGGGCCGGATGTCTGGGCCTGTGTTGTGTTGTGTTGTGTTGTGTTGTGTTGTGTTGTGTTGTGTTGTGTTGTGTTGTCTTGTGTTGTGTTGTCTTGTGTTGTCTTGCCTTGCCTTGCCTGGCCTTGACTGGCCTTGCCTTGCCTTGCCTTGCTTTGCCTTACTTGCCTTGCCTTGACTTGCCTTGCCTCGTCTCGTCTCGTCTTGTCTTGTCTTTTCTCGTCTCGTCTCGTCTTGGTTTGTCTTGTTATATCAAACACGTGTTCTGATACTATTTCTGTGTAGTTCTGGGTCCTATTTTGTGTTGTTGTTGTTGTTGTTTACAAATTTTTGATCAGGTGTGTAGTTAAAATTGACAAAATGAAAGAATACTCACCATTATATGCTATGATTTTCTGTGTTTTTCCTGTCTTTTCCCTTTCTTCCTCCTTACTTTTTATTGTGCTTTCTTTTTTTTTGTTTCTTTCTTTTTCTTCTCCTTCTTCTTGTTTTGCTTGTTGAATTGTTTCCTTTTTGTCTTCTTCTTGTTCTAAGTGTTGATATGGTTAAGGTTACTTGGGGAAATCTATAGGTGTTTGTAAAAACTAACGCATGAAGAGAGCACAACTAAAATATACACTTGCAATAGGTGCATATGTAGCAAAACATTAAAGAAACCATGGGAAAGAGAAGAATCAACTTAAAATATCTCAAAGGCTATTAAAAAAGAGATGCATATGAAAGAATTAGGCAAACAAAAAAAGAAAAACAGTAGAAAAGAATAAAAAAAACAAAAAAATGGAACCAGAGAACAAGAAAACAATGCAAGCGGTATTCAACAAAAAAGACAAGACACAGCGCGACTTTCTGGCCAACTAAAATTTTTAGGTCGTTCTGTGCTTGTTCGTAATGTGTGGAGAGTGTTAACAAAAATCAAAAGAAACAAGAAATCAGCAGCGTGTTTTTGTATTGTTGTTTTTTTTACCTTTTTTGGTTTTCAAATCCGTATAAAGGTGTTCCAAAAATATAATAATTGTGCAGACAAAAGGATAGACAACACATAGCTGCTGTTGCTTAACAGTGTTTCCTTTCTCGTCCTTTTCTTCCTTCCTCTTTTAGTCGTTTCTTCATGCATCCATTTTCTAATTCCTGGAAAAGAAACTAACAAAACAAGGCATAACCAAAAATCAAAGAAGAAAGAAAGCAAACAAGCAAGCGAAGGAATCAATTTATTTATGTTCAGCTTTTTTCTGTTTTTCTTTGTGGTTTTATATCTTTCTTTTCTTAGAGTTTCCATCCCTTTTCCAATTAAGACATATGTAGTTTTTCTATTGTCTGTGCTTTTCATAACAAACCTTATCATTTCTGCTCTTGCGCTTAAATCAGTGTTACCATTACTTCCAGGATTGCATATCGCTTGCTCTCTAATAGTTCGTTTGTTTGCTTCTCATTTGTTTGTTTGTTTGTTTATTGTTATTCCTCTCATAATTCTTCATTTTTCAAGACATTACTTGCACAGAGTCTGGGAGGCAACACATTTGTTTTTTTTTTGTATTTTGTTTTGCTTGTTTTCTTTCTTCCTTTTTTATATCTTTCTTTTCTTCAGATTTTGAACACATCCCCAATTAGCATGATGTATTTTTCGTATGTGTACATGATGATAATGTTGTGTGTGTAGTGTTGTGTGTACATGTTTTAGGTTTGTGTGTGTGTGGTTGTGTGTGTGGTGTGTTGTTGTGTGTGTTGTGTGTGTGTGTGTGTGTAGTGTGTGTGTTGTTGTGGTTGTGTGTGTGTGTGTGTTGTGTGTGTGTGTGTGTGTGTGTTGTGTGTGTGTGTGTTGTGTGTGGTGTGTGTGTGTGTGTGTGGGTGTGGTTGGTGGTGTGTTGGAGAGAGAGAGAGAGAGAGAGAGAGAGAAGAGAGAGAGAACAGAGACGAGACAGAGAGACAGAGACAGACAGAGAGACAAGACAGAAGAGAGAGACAGAGACAGACAGAGAGACAGAGAAGACAGAGAGACAGAGACAGACAGAGAGACAGAGACAGACAGAGAGACAGAGACAGACAGAGAGAGACAGAGTGTCATAATGGCATATTGTGCATTGGTGTGTCAGGGTTTTCTGTTGATCTAGTATGTATGTACATGTTTTTAGTGTTTGTGTGTGTGTGTGTGTGTGTGTGTGTGTGTGTGTGTGTGTGTGTGTGTGTGTGTGTGTGTGTGTGTGTGTGTGTGTTGCGTTTATTCTATGTGTCATTTTGTTTTGTATGTTTGCGTTTTTCTTTCTTTTTCATCTCTTTGTTTTATTCGTTTTTTTCTTTTTCATTTTTTTTTTTTATAGCATGTAATTCTTGGTTATGTCTGTCATTCTCTTCAATTGTGTTCTTTTCGTTTCTTTTTTTTTTATTTGTTCGATTTATATGTGTATTTTTTTCTATTCCAGTGTTCTTGTTTTCATTGTAATAGTGAATACCTTACATGAATGGGGGTTGTAAAGATAAAAGAAGTATTGGGTCTTGTTCTTTGTTCTATTCTGCATTTGGCTTTATACCTGGTTTTGGCTTGGTTTTGATCTTTCTGTTCACGAACATCTAAGTCAAATATTTCAAGACAGCTTGTTTGCAATATGTTGCATTGACGTTTGGGATGTTATGTTATCTTTGTGTCAGTATTGAACAAGCCTTTTTCTCCATATTTGTTTCCTAAGAAACGATGATTGTATTTCTGTTGATCCCAGCAAACAAGATGGCGCCTGTTAAGTTCCTTTAGGTATACTCAGCCCTGTCGGTATATTTCGTTGAAAACAGCATCATCATCATTATCATCATCGGGTGCCCTGCCGTATGGCGTTGGCGATCATGGACTTCCATCTGTCTCTATCTTTCATTGCCCCTAGCATCTCCCCCACCCCCCTCGTCCCCAGCCACTATGCAAGTCCGTCCAGCATTTTCTCCCTGGGTCTACCAGCATAAACAGCATATACAGCAATATGTACGAAATAAAAAGCTTAACGTTTCAAAACATTGCTTTTTGAAGAATAGAAATGTGTAAGCATTGAAAATTAAAAGGCCAAGATTAAGTTAGAAATGCAGTTATTTAAAATTCCTTGGTACAATTTGGCCTCCCTATCCCAACCTACTTTTGGTGTGTCTGTTTTCACAGCGAACGGTGATACATGTTTTTGCACCCCAACACATTATTTGAAATCATGTCACATCATTTCGGTAGACAGTCCTATTTCGATTTAATGTACAATAAAGAAAATATCTTTTTAAATTCATTGTATATCAACAAGTTTGTGATTTTTTCTAAAAAATGGAAGGAATTTACATAAAATATGAAGTGATTTGTATGGCTATGAGGGCTGGCTGACCGTTGGTCCCAGTGATTAGGTACATGTTACAGACGTTTCAGTTTCAGTTTCTCAAGATGATGTCTCCGCGCTCGGAATGAATTCCATATGCACTAACGTCACAGATCCATGTGATGGATAAGATCCAGAATGATCACGACACAAGCCTTAATTTAAGTCTGCGCGTAAACCCATGAGCTGGCCAGGTCCTGAGATCTTACCTAGCTAGATAATTCCATAGCCCTGAAGTCGTTGGGGAGTGAGGTGACAGAGACCTCAACTTTTCCAGACGTGGTTGCGAGTGCTAAGTGCTCCTGGGGGGGGGGGGGGGTTGTTAGCCGTGATGTGTGGGATGGAAAACATCTGCTTTTCTATCGACAGGGTGAGTATACTTCTAGGGCGTTAATAAACGCCTTGCCCGCCGAACCAGCTGTAAACTATCCTTTTCTGACACCGGACGGAGCAGCAGGGAAGTTTCAGGAGTCCTTTCCTCACACTGGACGGAGCAGCAGGGAAGTTTCAGGAGTCCTTTTCTGACATTGGACGGAGCAGCAGGGAAGTTTCAGGAGTCCTTTCCTCACACTGGACGGAGCAGCACGGAAGTTTTGGGAGTCCTTTTCTCACACCGGACGGAGCAGCAGGGAAGTTTCAGGAGTCCTTTTCTCACACTGGACGGAGCAGCAGGGAAGTTTCAGGAGTCCTTTCCTCACACTGGACGGAGCAGCAGGGAAGTTTTGGGAGTCCTTTTTCTCACACTGGACGGAGCAGCAGGGAAATTTCAGGAGTCCTTTTCTCACACTGGACGGAGCAGCAGGGAAATTTCAGGAGTCCTTTTCTCACACTGGACGGAGCAGCAGGGAAGTTTCAGGAGTCCTTTCCTCACACTGGACGGAGCAGCAGGGAAGTTTTAGGAGTCCTTTTCTCACACTGGACGGAGCAGCAGGGAAGTTTCAGGAGTCCTTTTCTCACACTGGACGGAGCAGCAGGGAAGTTTTAGGAGTCCTTTTCTCACACTGGACGGAGCAGCAGGGAAGTTTCAGTCTTTTTCTCCTAATTTTTATATCTGGTGTTTGCTTGTTTGTGATCTTACGTTTGACAAAGGCCAGTTGGCCGAAAATTTGCGCCTGTCTTGTATTGTTGTATAAATACGCGTTCTTATTCTTCTTTCGTGTTTTTTGTGGTTTCTATCCTTCTCATCCTTAGTCTTCTTAATCCTGACTCGTCAGCGGCAATGGTAAGAGGGATTATATGTATGTGATGTGTGTACGTGTGTTTGTGTGTATTGTGTGTGTGTGTGAGTGTGTGATTGCATGCCCAAATAAGATTAATATTTCGCATACACACACACACACACACACACACACACACACACACACACACACACACACACACACACACACTCACACTCAACACACACACGTACACACACATGCACACACACACACTCACACACACACACACACACACACACACACACACTCACACACACACTCACACACACACACACACACACACATATATATATATATAGGTAGAAAGAAACTCTAGGGAGAGCTAGACAACAGAAGGTCTTCAGAGAAGTAACCCCCTTTAGACAAGTGTTTCGGCCCTGAATTCCTTACACTCTCGGGGGGCCGGGCCACATCCAGGTCATGACTCCTGGATGCCCTTCTGCTGTTGTCTATTTTTTTTTTTTTCCCACGCCGGGGATCGAACCTGGGCGATTCTGCGCTTCAGAACTGCGGTACGCGGTTTTACCAATGTGCTAACGGGGCACACATCATCTGTAGGGAATTTAATCCTTATGAAGTTCACTTTTTTGGTTCCTCCTTGCCCAGATCCAGCTTGAGCTCCTTTCTGCTGCCTCTGCCATCGCTTTAAGGGCTCTAGTCCTCTTCTTCCCAGAAATGGCGAGTTGTTTCATGAGATCATAAGCGGAGGTGCCCACAAACCCTCTTGCCCCGACCTCTATGGCGAAGATTTTGACCCGCAGACCTGCTTTCTTCAGGGTGCTGGCAAGACCGGCGTATTTTTCGGTCTTGTAGATATGTGCTTCTTCCATTCTGCTTTCGTATGGCACAGTGAGTTCTATCAGAATCACTTGTTTCGAGGAGTCAGAGTGGAGAGCGATGTCTGGTCTCATGCCTGTCTTGCTGATGACATCTGGGTAATTTCTCCACTCTGGGAGGTCTGCTGTACACTCCCAGTCGACTGCTCCATCCAGAAGACCCTTTGGCAATGTGCTGGTTGTCATAGGCCTTTCGGGCCAGACCTGTTTCCCTCCTGCTTTGTAGAACGTTGTCATAGCAATTGGTGCGTTTGGGGTCATGGTTTTTTCGCTAACCACATCTGTGATCATTTTCAGAACTTGGTTGTGCCTCCATGTATACCTTCCTTGGGCTAGCGCTACTTTGCAAGAGCTTAGGACATGTTCCACTGTTTGTTTCTTCTGACAGAGCGGACATGCTGGGTCGTCTGCTTTCCCCCATTTCACTAAGTTTGCATTCGAGGGGAGCAGGTCATATACAGATCTGAGGAGGAAGCTTATCCTTAGAGGAGCCATGTGCCACATATCGTTCCAGCTGAGACTTCTTTCGCATACACACACACACACACACACAC
>JAPXFY010000018.1:76558972-76561472 GCA_030674185.1 Monoplex corrugatus
ATGGAAACATTAGGAAGTGATCTACGTATGAAACACTAAGCTGACACTATCAGAATGATGGAAACATTAGGAAGTAATCTATGTAACACTAAGCTGACACTATCAGAATGATGGAAACATTAGGAAGGGATCTATGTACGCTAAGCTGACACTATCAGAATGATGGAAACATTAGAAGTGATCTATGTAACGCTAAGCTGACACTATCAGAATGATGGAAACATTAGGAAGTGATCTATGTAACGCTAAGCTGACACTATCAGAATGATGGAAACATTAGGAAGTGATCTATGTAACACTAAGCTGACACTATCAGAATGATGGAAACATTAGAAAGTGATCTATGTAACACTAAGCTGACACCACCATAATAATGGAAACATTAGGAAGTGATCTATGTAACACTAAGCTGACACCATCAGAATGATGGAAACATTAGGAAGTGATCTATGTAACACTAAGCTGACACCATCAGAATGATGGAAACATTAGGAAGTGATCTATGTAACGCTAAGCTGACACCATCAGAATGATGGAAACATTAGGAAGTGATCTATGAAACACTAAGCCAACACCATCAGAATGATGGAAACATTAGGAAGTGATCTATGTAATAAACACTAAGCCAACACCATCAGAATGATGGAAACATTAGGAAGTGATCTATGTATGAAACACTAAGCTGACACCATCAGAATGATGGAATCATTAGGAAGTGATCTATGAAACTCTTAGCTGACACCATCAGAATGATGGAAACATTAGGAAGTGATCTATGAAACTCTTAGCTGACACCATCAGAATGGTGGAAACATTAGGAAGTGACTGATGGAAACATTAGGAAGTGATTTATGAAACACTAAGCTGATACCATCATTATGATGGAAACATTAGGAAGTAATCTATAAAACATTAAGATGATAAAATAAAAATAACGAGCAAGCGAACAGTCCTAATGTTATCAATATTCGAGCTGGGATTAAACTGTTAATATCAGATCTTGATTCATGGGCTCCATCAAATGAAAACAACCAACTCGCAGTAGATTTGAGTGACTCATATGGGGGTCGACTCCACAAAGCTTGCGTGATCAACCATGGCGATCTAACTAAGAAAGTTAATGGGCCTTGACTACACAAGGTCATGACATAAGCAAGGTCATACAGACAATCACGTTAGTTCTAGTTTCAGTTTCAGTTTTTCAAGACGATGTCTCCGCCCTCGGAACGAATTCCATATGCACTGACGTCACAGGTGCCATGTGTATGGTGATCACGGCACAAGCCTTAAGCCTGCACATAAACCCATGAGCTGGCCAGGTCCTGAGGCCCTACCTAGCCTATGTTTTTATCTAGTCTATATTTTATACTGGTATTAATTTAGCCTATAGGCCCTACCTAGCCTATGTTTTACCTAGTTTATATTTTATACTAGTATTGTATCAGCCTATAGGCCCTACCTAGCCTATGTTTCACCTATTCTATATTTTATACTAGTATTGTATCAGCCTATAGGTCCTATCTAGACTATGTGTTACCTAGTCTATATTTTATACTGATATTGTATCAGCCTATATGCTCTACCTAGCCTATGTTTTACCTAGTCTATATGTTATACTGATATTGTATTAGACTATAGCCCTACCTAGACTGTTTCACATAGTCTATATGTTATACTGGTATTGTATCAGCCTATAGCCCTACCTAGACTGTTTCACATAGTCTATATTTTATATTAGTATTGTATCAGCCTATAGCCCTACCTAGACTGTTTCACATAGTCTATATTTATATAGTATTGTATCAGCCTATAGCCCTACCTAGACTGTTTCACATAGTCTATATTTTATATTAGTATTGTATCAGCCTATAGCCCTACCTAGACTGTTTCACATAGTCTATATCTTATACTAGTATTGTATCAGTCTATAGCCCTACCTAGACTGTTTCACATAGTCTATATCTTATACTAGTATTGTATCAGTCTATAGCCCTACCTAGACTGTTTCACATAGTCTATATTTATATAGTATTGTATCAGCCTATAGCCCTACCTAGACTGTTTCACATAGTCTATATCTTATACTAGTATTGTATCAGTCTATAGCCCTACCTAGACTGTTTCACATAGTCTATATCTTATACTAGTATTGTATCAGTCTATAGCCCTACCTAGACTGTTTCACATAGTCTATATCTTATACTAGTATTGTATCAGTCTATAGCCCTACCTAGAACTTTCACATAGTCTATAATTTATATTAGTATTGTATCAGCCTTTGCCTACTAGACTGTTTCACATAGTCTAATCTTATACTGTTTTTATCAGCTACAGTGAATAATCCAATACAAAACCCGTTGCTGTTGTCCTCTTTCTGCTCTGTTCACTTCCTGTTGTCGTTCGTGTCGTTTCAGGGCATTGTGTAGAAATCTAGTTTTTTTTCTGGTTTTTTTGTTATTTCATTATTATTTTCTTTTTTACATTCTGGCCTATTGTGACA
>JAPXFY010000018.1:76566472-76571472 GCA_030674185.1 Monoplex corrugatus
AATTGATTTGTGTATACATACATATATAAATGATAAAAAAAAAAATGTATGTATACATACATGCATACATAGGTAGATACATAGATCTATCTATCTATCTATCTACTATCTATCTATCTACCTATCTGTCTATCTATCTATCTATC
The DNA here is from genome assembly GCA_030674185.1 of Monoplex corrugatus. Taxonomy (NCBI): domain Eukaryota; kingdom Metazoa; phylum Mollusca; class Gastropoda; order Littorinimorpha; family Ranellidae; genus Monoplex; species Monoplex corrugatus. The sequence continues at coordinate 76,566,619 of JAPXFY010000018.1, forward strand.
TATCTATCTGTCTATCTATTTATCTATCTGTCTGTCTGTCTATCTATCTATCATTCTAATTATCCATTATCATTCTAATCATCTATCTATCATTCTAATTAGCCATCTATCTATGATTCTAATTATCAAGTTATCTGTCTATCTATCTATCTATCTATCCCATTATATCTATCTATCTAAACTATATCTATCTATCTATCATCTATCTATCTATCTATCTAATATTCATCTATCTATCTATCCATTTATCCATCCATCCATCTATCTATCCATTTATCCATCCATCCATCTATCTATCTATTATCTATCCATCTATCTATTTATCTATCTACCTATCTACCTATCTATCTATCTATCTATCAATCTATGCATAATATTTATATACATGTAATATGTATACAATTGTTTTCAGTGTTAAACAGACAGTATAAAGGATTACAACACAACGGCTGCCAGAACGGTTATCAAATTCCAAACTGACGAACCCCTCATAGATGTGATCCCGCTAGCATCACTTTAACCTCCATACCTTTCTTGCTACAGATGTTCGAAAAAATGTACAGTGGAGTCCATTAATAACGACAACTGTAATAACGAGAACACTGTAGTAACGAGACATTTTTCAATCCCCGTTTTTTATCCTTCTTAATCTTTAAGAATAAACCATTGGGTTTAACGAGAGTTAGTGGATAATCATCTCGGTAATAACGAGAGATTTTCTATCCTTCCTGGTCACAAAATTCTCGCCACTCGCCCCACCCCCACCTCGTCGTCAAGTTCCCGGTAGGGCACATCTCGTGGTGGCCGGTAACAAAGAAAAACAACGAAAGGCGCGTCCTTGTGCGGTGTGTAATCAAGGGACACTATCGATTCATTATGAACACATCGACGGCGCCGGTGCCAAGATTATTTCCCTTTGTTTCCCTTGGTAAATTCGTCATTTGGAAATAACGAGAACTCGGCAATAGCGAGAAAATGTGCCTGGGCCGTCCGCTCTCGCTATAACAGAGTTTCACTGTATTACATTCTAAACCGGTTTTTTGTCTGCGCTGAAACTCCACACTATAGCATTCCTTCCAGTCTGACAGGTATCTGACCACACAGTCCCTGTTTGTGTATTTACGTCTATTTCTTTTAACGTCCACTTACTATGTTATTCTACTTTGCAAGATACAAAACCGGCACGTTAGATAAATCCTCAAGATTTTGCCAACGCATAGGATTATACGCAGGTTCAAGGCTTATGCCATGATCATTTTTGATTTTCTCCATTGCATGGCATCTTTGGCGTAAGTGCATATGGACATTTATTCCAAGTGCAGAGATGTCATCTCGAAACTGACACTGAAACTGAAACTGTTATTCCACCTCTCTGTGTGCAAACGGACATACATGCAAGCGCTCTGTCTTTAATGTCGTGAAGTATTCCTTCCAGTTCTGTCTATGCGTCTTCAGTAAGTCAAACCCACAAAGGCAGTGGCTCAGATCAGAACAGCATCAACTTTGTAGGAAGCAGTGAACATGGTATTGAACTGAGAGGTTTAGCATATAGACAACAATTACAACTGAAGCGAATCTAAAAGTTTCAGAAAAAGAGATTACTATTATGGCATAACAGCATCCTTTTTCTCGAAATCCAGTTCGGTTCCCACAAACCCCTCAAGACAGCGGAGAAGGGACAACAGGTGGATCTGGCACGCAATCACTGACATCTGGATAAAACAAAGGAATCCAGACACCCAAATCTTTCAACATGGTTCCCAGTTGATTGTGGCATGCTGACGACTGTTACTTGTGCGGGTCTGTTTTGTGTATACACAAGAGAACGATGAAGCTGTGTTTAGTTGTGTCTGTAAATACCTGGAGAAGGTTTAACCCTTTAACTCCAGTGTTCTATCCAACAACTTCAAAAACTTAACCCTTCTACTCCCTCATCCTCTCCATCAGTTTCCTGCAGCAGTCAAAGTTTCGCTTTGCGAGCATGGTTGACAATGTAGGATGCTGGTGGACAGGGTGCAGAAGTCGAAGGGTTAAACATTCGCTTAATGCAAATCTAAGGATGTATACGTGACACCAGTACAAGGCAGAGTATGTGCAGGAATAGTCTTAGTAAGAGAATTATCAGATACAATGATAATTGACGGCCAGACCCGCTCTGAACAGAACACAAACGCACACCCTCATATACGTGGTCAGATGCATCAGTGTCAATTTTTTTTGGTATAAGTTGTTATTGTCGTTGTTGTTGTTGTTGTTGTTGTTGTTGATGTTGTTGTTGTCGTCGTCGTTGTTTAAAGCCCAGCCGACTACGTAGAGCCATATCAGGGCTATAACAGTTACAAAACACATACAAATCTTCAACAGGAAAAAATAAAAGAAAATTAAGTACACATATCAAAGCAGCTGCGCACATAATCTAAGGAGATAGACCTGGTATCGATCACCCTGTCAAATTTATCATACAGGGAATTTGAAAGACACAGCTGAATACAAATTTAGATATACCTAAGGACACCAAAACACATATAAGAATGGACCTAAATTACCTAAAATTGTTTCCGTATGTTTTGCTTCCCTAGAGCAAAAACTGCCCTTAATACATGCATCCAATTATCAGTCACAAGAAAAAAATTACGTAAGACTTTATCGAACACATTCAGGAGAATCGACCAGCAAGGCAGAACATGACAGGAAGAAATGACAGACAGCAAATGGAAAAGGCTGAAACAGAGTGACAGAAAAGAGGAAATTTCTAGCACAGAATACCCAGAAGGTGGGGATATTATTTATATTGAAAGAGTCCCCGGCATCCCCACGGGAGGTTCTGTATAAAGTCATTTAGACAACTGATTACGTGCAAAAGACAAGGGAACAAATACACACAGACAAAAAATGAAAATCAAGGCGAGTAAAAAAATGTCTTTTTGATGGCATTGTCAGGCGTGGGGGCATGTTAAAATCATAACGAAAAATATGATTTTTATATAATCAAGAAAAACGGATTAAAGGTATAGAAAAAAAATAATCTTAAAAAAATGTGTGTATGTGTGCGTGCGAGCGTGCGTGTATGTGTGTGCATTTGTTTGTTTGTGTGTGTGGGGGGGGGGGGGGGGGGACATGCTTATGTTTAATTGCCGTATTATTTGAAAGCGTAATTAAGACTTGGACAGCCGTGCACGTCTCTATATCAACCTTAAAATGTAACACATAGTCAGATTTAGAAGACTATACCAATCTGTTGTAGTGGTCTTGTGTTTCCACAGCACACTACAATACTGATGATGATGTTGACGATACTGCTAATATTACTGTTGTTACTGCTAATATTACTGTTGTTACTGCAAATATTACTGTTGTTACTGCTAATATTACTGTTGTTACTGCTAATATTACTGTTGTTACTGCTAATATTACTGTTGTTACTGCTAATATTACTGTTGTTACTGCTAATATTACTGTTGTTACTGCTAATATTACTGTTGTTACTGCTAATATTACTGTTGTTACTGCTAATATTACTGTTGTTACTGCTAATATTACTTTTGTTACTGCTAATATTACTGTTGTTACTGCTAATATTACTGTTGTTACTGCTAATATATACTGTTGTTACTGCTAATATTACTGTTGTTACTGCTAATATTACTTCTACTAAGAAAAAATGGATGAGGTGGAAAGAAGAAGAAGAAGAAGGAGAAGAAGAAGAAGAAGAAGAAGAAGAAGAAGAAGAAGAAGAAGAAAGAAGAAGAAGAAGAAGAAGAAGAAGAAGAAGAAGAAGAACAACAACAACAAACAACAACAACAACAACAACAACAACAACAACAACAAGACCAAGAAGACCAACAACAAGAAGACCAAGAAGACCAACAACAAGAAGACCAAGAAGACCAACAACAAGAAGACCAAGAAGACCAACAACAAAAAGACCAAGAAGACCAACAACAAGAAGACCAACAACAAGTGGACCAAGAAGACAACAACAAGAAGACAACAACAAAAAGACCAAGAAGACCAACAACAAGAAGACCAACAACAAGAGGACCAAGAAGACCAAAAACAAGAGGACCAAGAAGACCAACAGCAAGAAGACCAAGAAGACCAACAACAAGAAGACCAAGAAGACCAACAACAATAGCGAGAAGCAGAAGAAGAAAGGAGAACGCTAATAAGAAGAAAGGATCGCAGGAATCGCATCAGACAAGCTGGTGGAGGCAAACTGGAATACCAACGATCTACTTCATGTCAGACAGGCCTTCCGTGTAGGGATGGTCTTTTAATTCCAGCCATGCCTTTTGGATTAAACGAATCAGCATCTCCGCATAGGTACATGATCAGGTGAATGTTGTAGATTTTAAAATGATTTTGAAATTGAAGTGGTTGTTTCTGTTATAACCTACTACAGCACCAGACTACCACCACCACCACTATGGTGCTTTTCTTTTTCTTTTCTTTTTTTCGTTGTTTTTTTTTCTTTCTCACTATTTATAATTTTCAAGTGTGTGGAACGCAATAATATGCATCGTTTATAAACATTCTTAAAATGGAATATGTTCTTTGTATCATCCTGATGTGATACACCTTAGCAGACAAACAAAGCATTTTCTTTTTGGATTTGGTGTCAGGGTGGGTAAAAGAAATACGTTTTTATCAACACAACAACAGAATAATTTATGATCTACTTTCCCCTTCTCTCGATAAATTAAAAGCATCCCAAAAAGGAAACTGGAAGAACCATTTTGAGCTGTTGAAGCAAACCTGGAGACCTGGGGCAACTGTAATAAAGACATTGCAATCGTCAGCAGGAAATAGAATGACAATGTTTTTACTTGGTCTTTCTGTTCGTGTTGGCTTCC
>JAPXFY010000018.1:76576472-76578972 GCA_030674185.1 Monoplex corrugatus
CTCCAGGAGACAGGTGTCGTAATCAGATTGATTATATTATCATTGACAGATCCTGGAAATCAACTGTCCTCAATGCAAAAACAAAGCCTGGAACAGACTGCGACACGGATCACATTCTTGTGACAACCAAATTAAGAATGAAAATATTGAAGAAGCCTAAAACCAAAACTACGCCAAAGTTCGACATATCAAAATTAGAAAACCCTGAGCTGGCGTTAGAATTCAGTATAGAAACAAGTAATCGTTTCTTAAAGTTACTTGAAGTTTGGGATGAAAATGACTCATATCCTGATGAAATCTGGACAGACATAAAAAACACACTGACCAAAATCTCTGAAGAAAAACTAGGAAAAGAAGAAAAAAGGAAAAAAGCTAAGCCCTACATAAGTCAGGAGGTGATGGATCTGGCAGAAAAGAAAAGTCAAGCTCGAAAGCAGGGAGAGCGGGAAAAATACTCAGCACTGAAAAGGGAAATAAAAAGTAAAGTCAGAAGAGACAAAGCAAATTGGCTGGCACAAGAATGCAGTAAAATCAATGAACACAACGAAAACAGGAAGTCGAGGGAGCTCTTCAAACTAATAAAAAAAGTGAAAAAAACAAATTTCAAAGCAACAAACCAATGCATCAACAACAAGGATGGTCACACTCTGACTGAACCAGATGATGTCTTGGATAGGTGGAACGAATATGGCACATCACTTTTTGGCAAGCCTGACAGCCATGAAAATAATTTAGAGCCAAATTTGGAATTGATCCCTGGAGATACGGAACCTGAACCTCTGCTCAGCGAAGTTGAATCTGCCATTAAAGATCTAAAATGCAGAAAGTCTCCTGGTCTTGACAATATTCCTGGAGAGTTGTTGAAACACTCAGGTGATGGTGGACTCAAAGTAATGCATCACTTATGCTGCAAGATATGGAAGACTTGTCAGTGGCCTACAGACTGGAAGCTCCAAGAATTTGTCATGTTACATAAGAGTGGAAATGTCAAAGACTGCAACAATTATAGAACAATTGCACTGATCAGTCATGCCAGTAAAATACTGCTGATAATAATTTTAAACAGGTTAAAGCCAAAAGTAGAGGAAGAGCTATCCGACTGTCAGGCAGGCTATAGGAAAAACAGGGGAACAATAGATATGCTGTTTGTACTCCAGATATTGATAGAAAAGATTAGAAACACAGACCAAGAGATGTTCATCGTTTTCATTGACTACAGCAAAGCATTTGATAGCGTGATTCACCAAAGTCTTTTCCACTTCATGATCAAAATGGGTTTTCCAAGACATCTGGTTTCCCTCATAGCTTCATTATATAATGATCAAAAAGCAACAATCAGATGGAATAATCAAAACTGCAAATTTTTTAACATCACTAAAGGGGTAAGGCAAGGTTGCATCCTGTCTCCACATCTCTTCAGCATATACACTGAACATATCATGAGAGAAGCAGACATAGAAGACATGGGAGTAAATATTGGTGGTAGAAACCTGTCAAATTTACGCTACGCAGATGACACAGGATTACTGGCAGACAACATTACAGGCTCTAGGAGGATCCTGTACAGGGTAGACCGGGTTGGAAAGGCAGCTGGGCTGGACTTAAATTCAAAGAAGACAAAGGTTATGCATGTTGCAGGCAAATATAACACTAGACAGGACCAGATCATGCTAAACCAAGTCCCTCTAGAAAATGTCAAGGACTTTAGATATTTAGGTTCAGTCAAGACACACGATGGAACATGCTCAAAAGACATAAAGATGAGAATTGGAATGGCCAAGAACAGTATGGTTCAATTGAACAATATTTGGAAAGACCACAGCATAACAGCAGACCTTAAGATAAAACTCTTAAAATGTCTTGTCTGGCCAGTGATGTTATACGGCTGCGAGGCATGGACAATGAAGAAAGAGGATGAAAGACGAGTGGAAGCAGCAGAGCTGTGGTTTTACCGAAGACTGCTGAGGGTCAAATGGACGGATAGGCGCTCAAATGAAAGCATACTGAATGAGTTGGGTACTACACGCAAGCTTCTAGTACTCATACAACGGAGGAAACTGAAATATGTTGGACACGCAATCCGTAATGAGAGAACAGACTTGATGTCCACTGTCCTCCAAGGTAAAGTGGAAGGAAAGAGAAACAGAGGACGGCCACCTGCATCACTTGCTAGAAACATCACAAACATCAGTGGCAAGAAACTCCAGGAGGTGGTCAGACTTAGCCAAGATCGAGAGTGCTGGAGGCAACTTGTGAGGACATCATGTGCAGCGGCCAACACTGTTCCCGGTGACGCCGACAGGTGAGACAGGTGAGACGGGTATTGAAAATCTCCTTATGTAAAATAAGAGCAAGTGGCACAACATTGAGACAAGTTGATAAGTCGCCATGGTGTAGTGGTTAACTCAACGGACTACCGACTGGAAGGTTGTGGGTTCGAATCCCCATCAGTACCTTCAAAAATTATTGTGGGATTTTTCCATTCCAACCGGCTCCTACC
>JAPXFY010000018.1:76583972-76586472 GCA_030674185.1 Monoplex corrugatus
CACTGAACGCATCTATGATGCCAAGGCTGAGCTTGTTGTAATGCAATGTGTGATTAATGTTAAACGGAGGAAGACAGTCAGTCAGTCAGTCAGTCAGTCAGTGAGCAGCGGAAGACAGACAGACAGACAGACAGGCAGGCAGACAGGCAGACAGGCAGACAGACAAGACTGAGAGAGACAGAGAGAGGAAGACAGACAGACGCAAAACAGAGACAGACAGACAGACAGAAACAGAGACAGAGACAGACACAAAGCACGAGAACGAATTTTCATTTACCAGGAGATGAAATAAGCAAAATATATGCTTTTTTTGCATCCAGCCCTCACCCAAAGAGATTTACATCACACTACATGTAAGTCATACCTTAGATAACATAAATACTCCAACAACAGAATCGAATTGTTACACTTTCACTCAAAGATATACATTTGAAGAGAGACAGAGACAGAGAGAGACAGAGAGACAAAGAGACAGAGAGAGACAGAGAGACAGAGACATAGAGAAACAGACAGACAGACAGGAAGACAATCAGATAGACACACAGACAGACATACAGACAGACAGACAGACAGACAGAGATGGGGAAGGGAATAAAGACAAAGGAGAGATCAAACCATAAAACCAATTCCGTTTCTGAACAATTTAAACATTTTCTTCCAAATACTGATCTGCAAATTCAGCTTTCCAAGATCTAATGACCTTAAACCAAATTTGTTGCACGAATAAGTGAATCTTATAATCAAACATAATATGTGCAATATATGCAAACTGGGTTTGCTATCTACCACTCACATTGCATGAAATATCAGGTTTGCCTTTGTAAATGTAACTTCGTTCAAACAAATCATTCAATAAATAACATATCTTTGTAGGCGTCTTTCATTTTTGTGCGTGCACTTGAGATGTATCTCTTCGGGTTTGATTTCTTGCATTTTGTTTTGTTTTGTTTATTTTATTTTTTATGAATAAAAGACTGCCCCATACCCTTTGAATATTTCTCACTGTAACAGAAGAGAAACAGGGATGAGAGAGGTAAAACGATGAGACGGACATTAATAAATGACATGGGTACGGGGCATAAGGTTAAAATGATGGAGTATTTTACACATATAACACAGACAGGGAGGTTAGGATCTGGCTCGTTTTTCCTCCCTCAACTGCTTCTGTAGACGTGGAATAACAATGATAAAAAAAAAAAAAACATTATTAAATTGGCTTCTGTGCTGCTTCATGTGTTTATACAGATTAACCAGGCTTTTACACTTTCCTAGTACGCACACAGACAGACTGACATACACACACACACCACACACACACACACACAGGCAGACGTACACACGCACATACACACACACACGCAGCAGACGACACAGCACATACACACACACACACACTGTGTGTCGCACACACATACACACACACACACACACACACACACACACACACACACACACACACACACACACACACACACACACACACACACCGCGCGCGCGCGCGCGCGCGCGCGCGTGCGAGCACGAGAACACATGCACGCACGCACGCACACACACACACACACACACACACACACAACACACACACACACACATACCACACACACAACACACACACACACACACACACCACACACACACACACACACCACACATACATGTATATGTCTGAATATATGTGTGTTTGTGTTTCCGTCAGGGTGCATGTACACTTTTGCCTATTGTTTTATTTGATAAAAAATACCTTCCCTCATTTTCAAAAAATATTGACAATGATGAAGAGGAAAAACAGAGTGTGTGTGAAATAGACAGACAGACAGAGAGAGAGACAGATAGAGAGAGAGAGGAGAGAGAGAGAGAGAGAGAGAGAGAGAGAGAGAAAGAGAGAGAGAGAGAGAGAGAGAAGAGAGAAGGAAAGAGAGAGAAAGAGAGAAAGAGAGAGAGAGAGAAAGAGAGAAAGAGAGAGAAGAGAGAGAGAGAAGAGAGAAAGAGAGAGAGAGAGAAAGAGAGATAAGAAAGAAAGAGAAGAGAGAGAGAAAGAGAGAGAGAGAAAGAAGAAGAAGGAGAGAAAGAGAGAGAAAGAGAAGAGAGAGAAGAGAAGAGAGAAAGAGGAGAAGAGAGAGAGAAGAGAGAAAGAGAGAGAGAGAGAAAGAGAGAAGAGAGAAAGAGAGAGAGAGAGAAGAGAGAAAGAGAGAGAGAGAGAAGAAGAGAGAGAGAAGAGAGAGAGAGAGAAGGAGAGAGAAGAGAGAAAGAGAAAGTAAGTTTAGACAGCGGACGACTTTATCATGTGGTCATTGCCCCTAATGAAGAGGAACACAGTAAAACAAAATTAACAGACGTTTGACGAAATTCAGTGGACAATACTTATCACAACAATCACACATTCACATACAAGCAACGTACCAGCTCATCATCATCCTCCGCCACCATGAAACCGTACACTTGTTGCCTGCATCTCCACCCTATCCGATAAGTGTCCAGATTTCCTAGTCTACTGTGCTCT
>JAPXFY010000018.1:76598972-76606472 GCA_030674185.1 Monoplex corrugatus
GTAAATGAACAGTTTATTGAGCTGTAAAAGAATAGTTGTTGAGTGTAAATAAACAGTTTGTTGAGGTAAAAGAAACAATTTGTTGAGTGTAAAATTAACAAGTTGCTGAGTGTAAATTAACAGTTTGTGTGAGTGTAACATGAACAGATTGTTGAGTGCAAAATGAACAGTTTGTTGAGTGTAAAATGAACAAGTTTGTTGAGTGTAAAATGAAAGATTGTTGAGTGTAAAATAAACAGTTTTTTGAGTGTAAAATAAACAAGTTGTGGAGTGTAACATGAACGATTGTTGAGTGCAAAATGAACAGTTTGTTGGGTGTAAAATGAACAAGTTTGCTGAGTGTAAAATGAACAGTTTGTTGAGTATAAATTGAACAAGTTTGTTAAGTGTAAAATGAACAAGTTTGTTCAGTGTATTAACTTGTGGCATGCTGGTCAAAAACAAGATGGATGTGACAGAATTTTCGGGCAGAATTATCGAAGAGATATGCTAACTATATAATCCCCTTTCCCAGTTTATTCTTGATTTCGCTCGAGTTCTCAGTATCCCTTTCTAATCTGACTGTCGTATCCATTCATCTGCCAGACCCCATACATGGCTTGCTTCCGTCGAATAGCCGTTTGTCTGGCTCTTTGATAATGGGCCCATAAATAGGATGTCTGCTTTTCGTGTTTTTTTCTGCTACTGCGTTTGTGATTTTTTATGCCTCTTGGTTTCAAGTTCGTTTCTTTTTTATACCCGTTGTTTGATTCAATATGTCAATAACACAACGCGCTGGCTGTCTGGTCTTTTGATAGAACTGTGGACTTTAGGACCTCACTCATTCACTCACTCACACACACACACACACACACACACACACACCACACACACACACACACACACACAACACAACAACACACACACCGCGCGCGCTGCGCCACACATACACACACACGCACACACACACACAGAGATATATATGTATGCATATACATATATCTATACATGTGTATGTATAGATACACACACACACACACACACACACACACACACACACACACACACACACACACACACACACACACACACACAACACAGGTATATATGTATGCATATACATATATCTATACATGTATATGTATAGATACACACACACCACACACACACACACACACACACACAAAGTATATATGTATGCTAACTAATCATACATGTATGTTGATACACACACACACACATACACACACCACACACACACAACAATATATATATATATATATATATATATATATATATATATATATACATATGCACAGAGAGACAGAGAGAGAGACGAGAGGAACCACACACAGATAAATAGATGCACAGACAGATAGATAGATAGATAGATAGATAGATAGATAGATAGATATTAGATATATAGATATATATACATACATCATACATACATACATACATACAATACAAACATACATACATACATAGAGACAGACAGAGACAGATAGAGACAGAGAGAGACAGAGAGACAGAGAGAGAAAAAGAGACAGAGAGACAGAGAAAGAGAAAGAGACTGAGAGAGCGTTGACAGACAGACAGACAGACACACAACACACACACACACACACACACCACAACACACACACACACAACACACACACCACACACACACACACACACACACACACACACACCACACACACACCACACAGCAAAGCAGACACAGTAAGCAGGCAGAAAGACAAGTGAGGTGGGCACACTAAACAACCCAAAATCCATTACAGAAAAATAAGAAAACAAAATCAAGGTAAATGTTCTGCAATCCCAGGGCTGGTTTTCCACGAAACGGTGTTACAGATTTTGTTTATTCAAACACCAGCGACACATTGTCTCCGCATAAATAAAATCCGAACAACACAATTGCAGTGTTCCCGTTCATAAGAATATGTAGAGAACAATTTTGCTGGCATTGGCTTGTGCGGTTAGAATGTCATTGATAAACGTCATTTGGGATAAGCTGGGTGGAATCTCTATAGCAGTGTCTGGCAGGGAAAGGTTTCCAGTGGCATGTTTCTCTATTACAGCACACTTAGGCAACAGCATAAATAGACAAATATTCCAGATTCGAATATTGCCTGATCGTCTTGGACAGCGAGCATATTTCGCAAAGGGTGATCTCACCAGTTTGTTGCTTATTTATGCATTTGTTTATCTATCTTTTTGGGGGGTGGGGGTGGGGGTAATATATATTTTAGAAGGGATAATCAGCAAAGTTTTGCCCTCACGTTTCCCCCCTTCATCCAAGTTCCATCCCGTCCTTCCCATTCATGTGTGTAAGCGCTTTGTGTCTTAAAATTGTTTTTTATCATTGTTACTGATATATTTCAGTTTCAGTTTCAGTTTCAATTTCTCAAGATGACGTCTCTGCGCTCGGATTGAATTCCATATGCACTAACATCACAGGTGCCATGTGATGGTGTTCATGGCACAAACCTCAAGCCTGTACGTAAACCCATGAGCTGGCCAGGTGCTGAGGTCCTACCTAGCCTATGTTTTATTTTGTTTATTCCGACAGTAGAGACTATATATTAAGGGGAAAGGAGATGGCAGCTTTGTGAGCTGGCGGATAGACAGGATGCCCAATGGAGAGATGAAGGCCCAGAGTACAACAAAGGAGGGCTGTGTGATTCTCTCTGGGTCTGGTAGCTGGGTAAGCCATAGCTGGTGTGTATTTTATGACTACGTCCTGGGGTTTGTCATGTCCCACCTTGCCATTCGACATGTGAACAAATTAACTGTTGACTGGGTCCAAATATGTCATGCAGTGCATGGACAGCCCCTCACCTTACCTGGACGATATGGCTAAAAGTATTCAGAAATCATGTGCAGTTTCATGAGATATATTCTCTGACGTCCCTTGTATTATTTACTCCATGTGCAGTTTGTGGTTAGTGTTATACCTATTTCGATTACGACAACATTTGCAATAATAGCCATGTCAATTTGTAGTATCTGTCCTGTTATGACTAAATATGTAAAGGAACTCCAAACATCTGTTTTGCTTCTCACAATATTTGATGAATTACTGACGCTTTGGATTTGATTTTTTTTTCTAAATTGGAAAGTCTTGTAATTTACCTGGTAATATGAGATAGAAGATTGCCTGTACAGGTTGTTCTTTTGTATCCTTTGGTTGTGGAAGTAGTTTCCAATCGGAGACGGGCACTCTGGATAAACAAGACCCATCTGTCTGAAGGATCTTGTGATTAATCAATCTTGAGACTGATGATTGGTCATTAGGCAGATGTTTCAGGTCTGGAAATACTGCTGGAGGTGTCTGGACGATTGCTGATGAGGCTTAACGTCAGTGTTGTTGGACTACAATCACACAATGCGGTTACTGAGAATCTGATTGTTTCTGTGTTTTTGGACTGTTTGGTTTTTTGTTTATTTGTTGATTTTCCAAGCTTCTCTTCTGTTTTCATGATTCTATTGTCCTTTGTTTTGTCAGATTCTAAAACAGACGATGAAAACTGAAAATAAGTTGAAACTGTGCCATAGTATCTCAAAGCACACGCTGTCTGATGAAAAAATAAAAATCTAAAATCTTGATACTTGATATTTCAGACGTTAGAAAAACTATCTGAACTCCATACTATAAATCAGGAACTTAACCGCCATATCGATTACATTCCATCAATGTTAAAGGCTTTGTTGTATTTGTGTTTCATTGATCTCCTTTTTTTCAGCTGGATTACGTTCCAGTATGAGTGCACTCTCCTGGCCTTTTCACCTGCTCTACAGTTAAAGTTTGAAATTTTTAATGTTTGAAAATAATTCAGACAGTCAGACAAGTCCATATACGTTCCATCCAATCTGCCATCTGTTGAATGGAAATTTCCTACATTAAGGCCAACGAACAGGAAAACTGTGTGTTTATTTGGCAGAATTACTGAATACATTTGCAAATGTGTAAAATTTACCCCAGATCTTGATTCTGTTCCACGAGTGGTCAGGAGAACGATATTCCAATTCGAGGATCTAGGTTTGAACCTGCTTGTTTGTTTATTTGTTTCCTTGCTTGCATGTTTGTTTCTTCAGTGTTTTAGTGCTTATCACATTGCCATATAGCATGAACCCCTTTTGTCTGCGCAGATAAGCACTACGAACACTGAAGACACATTTTAAATACCTTGTCTGTCGTTCCACTATTGGGTGGCTTAAAGATACATTAAATTACCAACATGCACATCTTTAAAACCTGAGTGTGACTGGTCTAATAGCGGGGTAGCTAACCAACCAACCAACCAACCAACCAACCAACCAACCAACCAACCAATCAACCAACCAACCAACCAACCAACCGGCCTACCAACCAACCAACCAACCTATCAACCAACCAACCAACCAACCAACCAACCAACCAACCAACCAACCAACCAACCAACCAGCAACCAACCAACCAACCAACCAATCAATCAACCAACCAATCAACCAACCAACCAACCAACAAACAAACAAACAAACAAGCAAGCAAGCAAGCAAAAAAACAAACTAACAAACTAACAAACAAACAAGCAAGCAAACAAACAAACAAAATAACAAACAAACAAATGAACAAATAACCACACAAACATACGAACACACACACACACACACACACACACACAAACAAACAAACGAGCGAACGAGCGAGCGAACTAACTAATTAACTAACTAACTAACTAACTAACTAACTAACTAACTAACTAATTAACTAACTAACTAACTAACTAACTGACTGACTGACTGACTGACTGACTAACTAACTAACCACCTGACTGACTGACTGACTAACTGACTGACTAACTGACTGACTAACTAACTAACTAACTAGCTAGCTAACTAACTAACTAACTGACTAACTAACTAACTAACTAACCAACCAACCAACCAACAAACTAACTAACTAACTAACTAACTAACTAACTAACTAACTAACCAACTAACTAACTGAATAACTGAGAAACTAACTTACAAACACACTTTCAAACAAACTTACAAACAAACTTACAAACAAACTTACAAACAAACTTACAAACAAACTTACAAACAAACTTGCAATATACTTGAACGCCCACCCATTATGTTAGAGTGCAGGCAGAACTTGCTGACAGCGAAGGAAAGTTAACAGTTCCGTTACAGGCTGGAGTGTTCAGTATCCATGTTGGCCTGTAACCTCTATTGATTCATCTGCCAGACCTCATACCTTGCTTCCTTCCGTCATGTCAGCTGCTCTCCGGACCTTTGATGAAGGAACCAGGAATAGAGCGTGTGTTTTTCCTCCGTTTGGCACTGCCCTTTAATATTCAGCATTCCAGTTACTCGGCGTTCTGTCGTTTTAGTCTGCACTGGTTCAGTGTGTCGAGAATAACTGGCTGGTTCAAGTTTGACATATGACGTGGGATTTTTCTTGTGACTGTGCATTTGATTGTCGATGTATTTTTTGCTTTACAAAATTGTTTCGATTTAACATGAAGAGGCGTGTGTCTGTGTGCCTGTGTGTGTATCAGTCTGTGATTAATATACACTACGCACAAAAAGTTAAGGATCACTTGCACAAAAATTCATAACTCTCAAAATTAGAAAGCCAATGCGTTGAAGTTTGGCAAGCATTTAATTCCATGCTTTAGTGATAACGATACACAATTGCCTTCAATTTCGAGCAATCGTTTGGTGTGTACATTTGATCAAAGTGGGTACGTATCGAAATTTGATTTCCCAAAGTCATTGAAATCACAAGACAGGGCATTCTGATGCTCCCAAAAGTTCAGTAATGCATGTAACCGCCATGGCTGTTCTGGCACTCGACGCAGCGAGTTCTCATCGAGTTGACCAGGTTGGTGAAGATCCTCTGTGGAAGCGCCTGCCACTCAGCCTGCAGCATCTGGTAGAGGTGTTGGGCATCCCTGGGAGGGGGGTGGTTGCTCCTCACTTTGCGATCCAGCATATCCCAGAGGTTCTCAATCGGGTTGAGATCGGGACTGCATGCTGGCCACTCCATTCTGTTGACTCCAGACTGCTGCAGGAAGTCGTTGACCACCCTTGCCCTGTGGGGGCGAGCGTTGTCATCCTGGTAGACAGCCGTCGGTCCCATCTGCTGCAGTGTAGGCACAGCCAGCGGTCGAAGGATCTCATCCCGGTATCGGAGGCCAGTCAGGTTACCCTGTAAATGATACAAGGGTGTTCTGTGGTGAAGGCTGAAGGCCACCCAGACCATTACAGAACCTTCACCAAAGGCCACCTTTTCTTGGACAGTGGTGTCAATAAAGCGTTGCCCTGGGCGCCTCCAGACCCTCAGTCGGCCGTCGTTGTGGTTCATGGTGAAGCGTGATTCATCACTGAACAGGACCTGGGACCATTGCTGATGTGTCCACCTCACGTGACGTCTGCAGAAGGCGCGGCGTGCTGCCCTATGGGCTGGAGTTAAGCGTGGCCGTACAGCTGGGCGACGAGAACGGAGGTTAAACCCATGAAGGCGGTTTCGTATGGTCTGCTGGCTGATGTTGATGTCAGTAGCCACCCTCAGCTGCCTTCGAATGATGCTGGAAGAGGCTGTTCTTGTCTGCAGGGCTTGTCGTTCAATGAGACGATCTTCACGTGGGTTTGTCTTCTTCGGTCGACCAGATCTGAGTCTTTCATGGACCCTCCCAGTGGCTGTGAAGCGTTGAATCAGTCTGACAATGACCAAGATGGACACCTGAAGTCGCCTGGCCACTCCTCGCTTGGGAACACCATCTTGGAACTATGCAACAGCTCGTCCCCTCTCCAACTCGCTCAATTTTCGTCGTGGAGGCATTGTCAGATCAGGCCTACTACTGGTGGAATGTCTTCTTATAAAGCCAAGCAAGAGACAGCATCTCACACATAAACAGCAGTGCTTGCACGTGCATAATGGTTTTTCCATCTGGCTTGTGCAATGTGTTCAGGCAGAACGGTCCAAAACAAGGTCCTTTTTCGCAAGTTTCCGCTTTTCCGTTTGCGGCCAAGCTCAGTAGTAGAGAATCCCGTGCAATTTTCGCACTAACACAACATCGCCCACTTACAGCTGAACAAGAATTCATAACAATTTGGCTGGACTGAGAAATAAATAACAGTAGCGAACTGAGTTTATTACGCACCTGTTTTCTCATAGTGATCCTTAACTTTTTGTGCGTAGCTTATATTATATATATTATATATATATATATATATATATATATATATATATATATATATATATATACATGTATATGTGACCTCCCACCACAAAATGTCTTAACTCGCAGTCAGTCGAACAGCAATAGGAGCTGAAAAGGTGACTGAGGGTCTATCTGGGGTGTTTTGACTTTTTCTCAAAATTGATTTTTGTAGACTATAATCTATCCCCAACAGATGTTTTTCTTGAAAAAATAGTATTAATGAATTTACAATGGTATTTTAATGCACTGATCGCAGCAGAAAGAACGCAATTTCCTACCAAAAATAACTATTTTTGTCTCT
>JAPXFY010000018.1:76613972-76616472 GCA_030674185.1 Monoplex corrugatus
CATCTTGGAAGGTACTTGTTAGAGCAACTCTATACTTCAGCCCTGGACAATATGTGGCATCTTGGAAAGTACGTTAGGGCAACACTATGACTTCAGCCCAAGACAATATGTGGTATCTTGGAAAGTACTGTTAGAGCAACTATGTACTTCAGCTCGTGACAATATGTGGCATCTTGGAAGCTACTGTTAGAGCAACTCTGTGCTTCAGCTCGTGACAATATGTGGCATCTTGGAAGGTACTGTTAGAGCAACTCTATACTTCAGCCCAAGACAATATGTGGCATCTTGGAAGGTACTGTTAGAGCAACTCTATACTTCAGCCCAAGACAATATGTGGCATATTGGAAGGTACTTGTTAGAGCAACTCTATACTTCAGCCCAGGACAATATGTGGCATCTTGGAAGGTACTGTTAGAGCAACTCTGTGACTTCAACCCAAGACAATATGTGGCATCTTGGAAGGTACTGTTAGAGCAATTCTGTGACTTCAGCCCAAGACAATATGTGGCATCTTGGAAAGTATGTTGAGCAACTCTGTAACTTCAGCCCAAGACAATATGTGGCATCTTGGAAAGTACTGTTAGAGCAACTCTGTACTTCAGCCCAAGACAATATGTGGCATCTTGGAAAGTACTGTTAGAGCAACTCTATACTTCAGCCCAAGACAATATGTGGCATCTTGGAAGGTACTGTTAGAGCAATTTTATGGCAGAAAGTCCGTTTAATTCCGTATAGCACACCTGTTTCACCTGTCTCACCTGTCGGCGTCATCGGGTTCAGTGTTAACCGCTGCCCTATTTGACACAGGTACCCCCCCTCCAAATGGCTCTGTCTTGATTTTTGTGGACAACTTCTTACACATTAAGCCATTGATGTTGGTTATGTTCTCGATTGGAGATTTGCCTTTCTTCCTTTTTGTCTGTTTTTCCTTGAAAAATGGCTGTCGTGAGGTCTGTGTTCTTGCTACATGACACATGGCCAATGTATTTTAGTCTTCGCTTTTTGATGTCCGCTAGTACGACTGTTGTCAGAAAATCAGCCTGATCTGATGAATTCAAATAACTTCACAACAATTGCCTTTCCTCTCCTTCCAATTGTTTTCCATTCCTATGGCTCTTAATGATTTATCACACGTTTGTGTCTGAAATTGAAAAACATGGACACCCCGGATAATGCAATGGTTTGCAGGCAGATATCAATTTGAGTGTGAATGATTGAACAAGTGAGTTTGTGCGCGCGCCTGTGTGGTGTGTGTGTGTGTGTGTGTGTTGTGTGTGTGTGTGTGTGTGTTTTTGTGTGTGTGTGTGTGTGTGTGTGTGTGTGTGTGCGTGTGTGTTTGTGTGTATGTGTGTGAGTGCGTGTCAATGTGTCTGTGTGTTTGTGTGTGTCTGTGCACAGGGGATAGATTCGTATGGAGGGCCATGATCACCAGCGCCATGCGGCAGGACACATCTTGATGATGATGATGATGATGGTGATGATGATGATGATGATGATGATGATGATGATGTGATGATGATGATGATGATGATGATGATGATGATGACGACGACGACGATGATGGTGATGGTGATGGTGATGATGATGATGAATGTTGGTCAAGGATGAAAGATAAAACGTGAACTATCTGGAGTCAGTTTGTGAAGAGGGATTCAGCTCTGTGATCTTACTGCTTCAGTTGCCGCATATTTGGACAGATGGGAACTCCTGTGCATCTGTTTCACTTGATGTACATGTACAAAACTTTGTAAAGCAGACTGAAATTGTACACCCACGTTGAAAGCTAGATCTGTAAGTCATAGGCATAAACATTGGTTGTATAAACTATTCCGTGTGAAATGATCAAGTCAGACTATGTTTTGAAACCCTAACTTCCCCAGAAATACAACAGCATCTACAGACACAGGAAAAGGAAATAATAATATAATAACAATTACAATATTTATATAGCGCAAAATCTCGATAAATCTAAGCGCTGAACATACACTTACGCACGCGCGCACACACACGCACACACACACTCACACATGGCTATAAATGGGGAGAAAGAATAAAAGCAATGGAAAATTATAGAGAGCATATTATATACAAATATATATTACAATGTGATTCCCCTCCGAGTGGAGACAGGCTACAGAGGGGGGATGGGTGAGGTCAGGATTTTATGCAGAGGAGAAAAGGTGAGTTTTGAGAGCGGACTTGAAGGAGACAAAAGTAGGTTGCTGACGGACAGAGAGAGGAAGTTTGTTCCAGGAAAGTGGACCAGAAACAGAGAAGGCTCGTGGACCATAGGTATTGAGCTTATTGCGTGGAAAGCGAAAAGTCTGAGGATCGGAGGCAGAGCGGAGGGTACGTGAGGGAACATAGATCTCAAGTAGGCTTGACAGGTAATCGGGGGCTGCGTTATTGAGGCTTTTGTAGCACATGGTGTCTAGTTTGTACTATATGCGCTTTGATACAGGGAGCCAGTGAAGTTGTGCCAGGAGAGGAGATATGTGGT
>JAPXFY010000018.1:76638972-76641472 GCA_030674185.1 Monoplex corrugatus
GAGACGAGACACTAATGTGCAACACAGCAAATTTCATCATCATCATCATCATCATCATCATCATCATCATCATCATCATCATCATCATCATCATCATCATCATCATCATCATCATCATCATCATCATCATCATCATCATCATCATCATCATCATCATCATCATCATCATCATCATCATCATCATGTGCCTGCCGTATGGTGTTGGAGATCATGGCCTGAATGCAAGTCTGTTTTTGTGGCTTCAGGTATATATCCCACCCATTCTGTCTTCATCCATTCTTCAACTCCGTAGAATACTTTTTTTCCCTGGGTCTACTTGATACTTTGCATTCCTTCCAGCTTTCCTGTTGTGACTAGGTACTCATAAATTTTTCTTGCTTCATAAAATGTCCTATAAATGTTGCTTGTCTTGTCAACATCTTCTTCACGGATGTTCTTGTTGTGTTTGCATCTTTCAAGACAGTCTCGTTTGCCTTCTTTGTAGTGCATAGAACTCTTTATAGTCATTTTAGAAACCATATTTCAGCCGCCTCAATCTTGTTCTGATTTTGTGTGTATCAAATACGATAAATATATCACGCTTACACGTAGTCACACAGATGCCATTAAGAAAAGCACCAAGGAAACATAAAGTACCGGTGAGAGCAAAACTTCCGGGTAGACCCAGGGAGAAGATGCTAGACAGACTTGCAGAATGGCTGGGGACAAGAAGAGTGGAAGAGATGCTTGCGGCAACAAGTGATAGATACAGATGGAAGTCCATAATCGCCAACGCCATGCGGCAAGGCATCTCATCATCATGATGAGAGCAAATATTTCTGCATAATCGATGGGTAATATTTTTTTTTTCTTATGACAGAACAAAATGAAGCATTATAACCTCAATGTGGATACAAGGTTAATCAGGGAAGCTTAAAATCCTGTGATATAAAATTACTTGCAAGATCATGAGATTCTTGGAGGCATTGATAGTTTCTTTATTCTTCTCATCTTTACACCTATTTTCTAAACAATTCATGCATTTAAGCAAACGTTGTTCGTAAAAAAAAGATGTGTTGCTCATACAAACACCTGGCTGTTTGTGTTCTTCCTATTGTGGGTAAACATCACTGGGAGCCCCTACATTAACCCTTTGACTCCCGCACGCTATCCACCAACTGCAGACACGTAACCCTGTAACTCTTTCATCATATCCACCGACTTCTCGTAGGAAGCTGGTGGAAAGGGTGAGGGAGTCAAAAGGTTAAATGTTTGCTTTGCTAGCGTGATTGGAAATGCAAGATACTAGTAGACATGGTGCGAGAGTCAAATGGTTAAACATCATTGGGAGTCAGTACACTGAATTTATTCTCCCATGACAGAAGTATATCTACCCATGCTGAACCGACATACTGTTTTTTTGTTTTTTGTTTTGTTGTTGTTGTTGTTTTTTGTCTGACAAGCTGACAACTACAATGTTCTGTATTATTCGGTGTTGATGCCACAAGACTCCACAGTGGTTCACCAGAGGATCTGCTCCTGCTCCTGCCATCCTACATGTGTGAGTCTTTGCACCTCTATATCAGCATGTGAGAGAGTGAGAAAAGGATTACACGTCTCATTCACACTTTAAACATTGTCCCTGTGCTGCAGGGACTTCTGTAGCCAGCCTGGGACAATGGAGGGATGGTAATATTCCCTTTGCAGTGCCTGTGAAAAAAAACATATGTCCTCTCTCTCTCTCTCTCTCTCTCTCTCTCTCTCTCTCTCTCTCTCTCTCTCTCTCTTTCTCTCTCTCTCTCGCTTTCTCTCTCTCTATCCTCTCTCTCTCTCTCTCTCTCTCTCTCTCTCTCTTCTCTCCCTGTCCCTGCTTCTGTCTGTCTGTCTGTCTCTCTCTGTCTTTCTCTCTCTCTCTTTCTGTCTCTGCGTAACTGGTAACATATTTAATGCATCCCTTCAATAGGGGATGGCCGCCTTTTTGAATCAAATATATGATCTTTGAAGATATCTCTGTTTCTGTGTCTGTCACTCTATCTCTGTCTTTGTTTCTCTTTGTCTGTCTGTCTGTTAGTCTGTTTCTCTCTGTCTGTCTGTCTGACTGTCTATCTGTCTGTCTGTCTGTCTGTCTCTCTCTCTCTCTCTACCTCTCTCTCTTTCTCCCCACCTCTTTATGTGCCTCAGTCTCTTACTTTGTTTTAATGGACCAGAACACTTTATCAAAAACTTTAATTTTACCCGTCACAAACTGATAGCTGTAGCGAGATTAATCTTCTTTATTCACTTTCATGGCACTGAGTACACTCTAGATGGGATTCACAATTTTTGCTCTATAAGAAAGCAGGTTGTTTTAATTGGCCCATTTATAACACTGCTGACTGACGTCATACAGTAATCCTGCCAGAGTCTGCCTATTTCCGGTCGAAGTATACCGCCAGATTTTGACATAGTCCACTGAAAAATACAAACAAACAAACGACAGCATCATCATCATCACCAACAACAAAAACAAACAAACAAACAA
>JAPXFY010000018.1:76648972-76653972 GCA_030674185.1 Monoplex corrugatus
TCAATAAAATATAACGTTCTTTCCCTTAGGATTGATATTGGGAACATGTATTAAGTTCATTTTTGGCTCTAGGGAAATGACACGTGGGAGCAATTTTAAGTATTTTAGGCCCGTTTTTATCATCGTCATCATCAGATGCCCTGCCGCATGGTGTTGGCGATCATGGACTTCCATCTGTTTCTATCTCTCGTTGCCCCCAGCATCTCCCCACCCTCCTCGTCCCCAGCCACTCTGCAAGTCCGTCCAGCATTTTCTCCATGGGTCTACTGGGTGCACTCCTTCCCTCCAGCTTTCCTGTTGTGACCAGGTGCTCCAAATCCCCCTTCCTCATAACATGGCCTATAAATTCTGCCTGTCTTTTCCTAATCTTCCTTATGAGTGATCTACTTGTGTCTGTCTCCTTCAAGACTGTCTCGTTTGTTTTCTTTGCTGTCCATGGAACTCTCAACATTCTTCTTAGAAACCACATCTCGGCTGCCTCAATCTTGCTCTGGCTTTGCTCGCTGATTGTCCACGCCTCACATCCGTATAACAGTATCGGTTCTATATAACATTCAAGGACTCTCTTCCTGATGTTAATTGACAGGCATTTGTTGGTAAGAATGCTTGTCATCTTCTTGAATGCTGTTTTGGCTTGGCCGATTCTTGCCTGTTTTTATGTCATGTGTTAATGTCATTATTCATGTATAAATTTGTATTTATATTTATTTTTTTGTGAATACCCTGTGTGATAAATTGGATGGAGTGGTCAACACCATGGCATCTCCTTACACTGTGTGCGCGAATGCATTGATATGTGTACTTATTTTTTTTCCCTTTTTTTTCCTGCTGAAGTATTGTGTATGTTTTGAAACAGTTATAGCCCTGATATGGCTCTGCACAGTCGGCTGGGCTTTAAATAACATATAACAGTAACAATGACAATATTTGTATTTTGTAGCTTACCATGCATTATGTTTTTGTAAAGCAGTATATGTCACTTATTATTGAAATGCTGGGGGCTGTTGAACGCATCTCGAGCTTGAGACACGAGTGTTTAACAGTTCAAAACTTACTACAACTATTTTTTGTTGCATCATGCTAACGGGTGGTCATTGTCTGGAACCAGTTTCAGCTTTTCGTAGAAAGCAGGACATTGAATGGATAATGCCAAATGCGCTGCTGCACACATCCATATTTTATGTGGAAAATGATACGACTTTTAAAAGTGTGACCAGACAAACTAAAAGCATTGCATGTGCCATTTGTAAGCCTGTGCATAAATGTTGCACATGGACAAAGCTTGAAAGTCTACCAAAGGTAAAACTCATATTCTGATATTAATAACATGTGCTATTCAGTGAAGTATTTTTTTAAAGGAGAAGGTTATAAAGAAACCAAAGATACTTTGACATGGGTGTCAAAGTCATTCTGATATAAGTCATATGCCTGCATACAAAACACACGTTGACAAAGTTGTGATACTCAATCTGATGTGTGCAGACAGGAAGATTTACTTTGTCATCATTCCCCATCGTCATATCCGGCTGTGAGAAGCACCGTCCATGCATTCTAACTGACAGTTTTTCCTGAGAGTGGATTTGCCCTGTGCAAACACTCATCTACTTGCCACGCATATTCTGCTGAAGGAATGTGACTGAGTTTGTTTACATTTCATTTCTCCAAACTAGAAAAGTATTTCAAGATACTAAGACCTCTCCACCGACATACTTTATTTCCCACTCACAGTCTGACAGCCACGATGGCTTTTACTCTTCACGATCGATGTGGAGGACTGAGACATGTCCCGTTACGGTGACGTAGTCTTGTTTTACAGGAAAGATGACCAGTTCATGGCTGTGACGAGGGTTCCCGAGAGTATGTTCAAAAACTGGTGCAGACACTGTCTCCTGGAAGTTGAAGATTTTTCAGGAGTCTCTCGTTCCTTTTCTGTCTTTCTAGTCGTCTCATTATTGTCAGAAAAGCGTTTATAGGTGTGAGTAGGTGTACAGGTGCTGAGGTGGTAATGGCATATGAAATAAATGATAAACAAAGGATGAACATGTCCTATTTCTGAATAATACCATGCATTCACGTGTCCCTCTCGGTAAATGGGCATTATTATGAGCTGTCGCAGTTTGCCAGTTTCATTGTCTCTAGAAATGTTGACTTTCCAATCTTATTCAAGGTGGGTTCAGAGTACATGGATGAGCTCATTCTCTCTGTACGATACCTGTCATCTGTCATTTGGCAGACTTCGGATGACAGATAAGAATTGCGAAGAAGAAGAAGAATTGCGAAGAAGAAGAATTGCGAAGAAGAAGAAGAATTGCGAAGAAGAAGAAGAAGAAGAAGAAGAAGAAGAAGAAGAATTGCGAAGAAGAAGAATTGCGAAGAAGAAGAAGAATTGCGAAGAAGAAGAGAAGAAGAAGAAGAAGAAGAAGAAGAAGAAGAGAGAAGAAGAAGAAGAAGAAGAAATTGCGAAGAAGAATTGCGAAGAAGAATTGCGAAGAAGAAGAAGAATTGCGAAGAAGAATTGCGAAGAAGAATTGCGAAGAAGAAGAATTGCGAAGAAGAAGAAGAATTGCGAAGAAGAATTGTGAAGAAGAAGAATTGCGAAGAAGAATTGCGAAGATGAAGAAGAAGAATTGCGAAGAAGAAGAAGAAGAATTGCGAAGAAGAAGAAGAAGAATTGCGAAGAAGAAGAAGAAGAATTGCGAAGAATTGCGAAGAAAAAGAAGAATTGCGAAGAAGAAGAAGAATTGCGAAGAAGAAGAATTGCGAAGAATTGCGAAGAAGAAGAAGAAGAAGAAGAAGAAGAAGAAGAATTGCGAAGAATTGCGAAGAATTGAGAAGAATTGCGAAGAAGAAGAAGAAGAAGAAGAAGAAGAAGAAGAAGAAGAAGAAGAAGAAGAAGAAGAAGAAGAAGAAGAAGAAGAAGAAGAAGAAGAAGAGAAGCAGAAGCAGAAGAAGAAGAAGAAGACGACAACGACGACGACGAAGAAGAAGAAGAAGAAGAAGAAGAACAACAACAACAACAACGGCACCAACAACAACAACATGAAGAAAAATGAGGAGGGGGAAGAGGAGGAGGAGAAGAAGAATTGCGAAGAAGAATTGCGAAGAAGAAGAATTGCGAAGAAGAATTGCGAAGAAGAAGAATTGCGAAGATGAAGAATTGCGAAGAAGAATTGCGAAGAAGAAGAATTGCGAAGAAGAAGAAGAAGAATTGCGAAGAAGAAGAAGAATTGCAAAGAAGAAGAAGAACTAGAGCAAGAAGAAGAACAAGAAAAATAACAAGAAGAACAAGAAGAACAAGAACAAGAAAAAAGAAGAACAAGAAGAAGAACAAGAAGAAGATATCAATTGTTAGTTTGGTGTTAGGATACAATCTGAATTTGTTCACAAGAACACCTTCACACTCGCACACTTTCATAAGCACTCCTCTCACATTTGCCAGTTATGATCTGCACACTCCTTCTGCCTGTTCAAAACCGTATGCGCTGGCAATGTATTGACATGAAAGGACGAAAGCGGCGCATCCAATATGACCGGAGCATCGAGGTGGGCAGCAAACAAACCATTATGTGTATGGTACAAACTTCAGGACTGATTTCAAGATATTAGATCCTTTGTTGCTGGTTCTGTCAAATGAGCAAGCCAACTTACTTGTGTGTTGAATGTGGGAATGATAACAGTAAGGCTTGGTGAAAACATCACTGTTTTTGTCTGTGTCATATTTTGCCTACCCATGTAAGGCTTGGTGAAAACGTCACTGTTTTTGTCTGTGTCATATTGTGCCTACCCATGTAAGGCTTGGTGAAAACGTCACTGTTTTTGTCTGTGTCATATTTTGCCTACCCATGTAAGGCTTGGTGAAAACGTCACTGTTTTTGTCTGTGTCATATTTTGCCTACTTATGCTGGTTAGTACATATCAGCATTTATAATACGTCCTCTATCTTGAGCTCTGTTACGTTTCTGTCTACTCTCATGCTTTCCCATATTCAGCAGGATTTCTTCCACTTCTTCCACTGTTAATAGCACCAGTATGCTAGCACTGCCTTCCAGACAAAATGAATGACCACTGGATCAAAGAAGATTACTTGGTCAGCTCCGTGTATAGTGAAGATGAAACTACAAGCTTGATCATTGTTTGGGGTCTTTTCATCAAGTGAAGTTTTTTATTTTTTTATAGATTGGCTTCGGCATGTATCCTTCTTATTCCTGTTCACCTCATGATCGATCATGGCGTCAAACCCATATTGAAACACATGGTTCTGATTTTCTTCTACTGAGTTAAAGATAGTGCACACAGACGAAAGTCATCTATCCCCACCTTTTCCCATTTCCTTCTGAATTCCCCACTTTTCTCAGTTCTCTTTCTACCTGTTCATTTGCTCTGTTCACTTTTTCCACATAGAGAAATTATAGATACTGAGCTCCTAATGTTTTTGATTTAATTTGATCTCATAAAATGCACATGGTTTTGATTTGCAGGAAATCTAGTCAACAAAATTCAGTCATTATTGTAATTTGTTAACTGAAGAGCGTATAAAACAAGACCCAAATATAACAATAGATTAACAAATACATATAAACAAGCAAACAACATTTTAAAAGTGGTTGGGGTATTATACTGTTGAGATTTAAAACGGAGAAATAAATCAGTTTCTTGCTTATTGTGGAATTCAACACTATGGTCACGCGATCAGTTTTCAAACATTGAAATAACGTTTAATACCTTTGGAAAGATAATTTTGATTCCTAAGCCACACAAGATTTGCTGAATTGTGAAAACAGCTGATAACAATTTTTGGAGAACAAAATTGATTTGAAATTGTTTTCTCTGACGGATATTGATCACAGTTTGGAATCACCAGATGTTCATAGAGTGGTTAAGATAACAGGAGAGTACGTAGCTGAAAAAAAGAAACCGAGAGAAAGGCCGGTAATCCCATTACAAATAGCACCAGCAGGCAGCCGCAATTGTGTGCTGCAAACAACATCGCCAGACAGCGA
>JAPXFY010000018.1:76661472-76671472 GCA_030674185.1 Monoplex corrugatus
AACTAAGATTTATTCAGTAGATATTCCAAGTAGCATTTCGTAAATCAGCAACAAATAACCAGAAAATGAAACTGTGATGATTTATCTTGTATCTGGCGATACACAAATCCATTTTTCAAGCAAAAGTGATTGCATGCAGAAAAACAGTAAGCGGCAGTACAGCTAAAGGAATTTGTACACCATTTTCAAATGAAACACTCAAAAACAAGCGTGGATAAACTAAACAAACGGGAAATAATTCAGTTGTGTGTTGTGTAGGCTGATGTGTGGTGTGCGTGCGTCGTGCGTGTGGTGTGTGGGGTTGTGTGTGTGGTGTGTGGTGTGTGCGTGTGGTGGTGGTGTTGTGTGTGTGTGTGTGTGTGTGTGTGTGTCTGGGTTGTGTCTTCGCTTTTGTGATCTATCGAGTGTGATTTAGAATTGTTGTGTATGTTTTTTTTTTGCTGTCTTCATTGTTAGCTCACTTTGTTCTCTCATTCTCCTTTTTCTCGATCCAAATGCACAACTAATTTCACTATTTGTACATTGATTATTAATAGGTCCCCGTAATTTACAATAAATATCTAAGATACACACAACATTTAAGAAAAGAACACAAAAATATCTACGAAGTTTTAATAAATCCTGGTTACTTTTATTTTCATTACTAGTTCATATTCGACCTCAGTAGCCTGCCCTATCATTCATAGTGACCCAAGATGATCATTGTTCGAATCCCATGATGATGCTCACCTTCTTTCCTCTCCAAGTCCAGTACACATCACATCAAGTCACCCAACCCATCTATCACACCTACTCCTCCTTGTTCTCACTCTTCTACCTCTTCTCCTACCTCACTTCCCATTGCCCGTGTTTTATTTATCAATTCTAGATAGGTGTGGATTGGGGGATCTAAGTCTGAACGTATTTGTACACGCAAGCGTCTGTAAAAAAAACTGTTGACAATAATCAGGATTGCGTATTATGAAATTTCAACAAAAGAATAAAACCCGGGTTTGTTATATCATCATCACTCATCATCAATCACTCACTCACTCAATCAATCACATCAAGCAACAGCATCCATCAAGAACATCAAGCATGCATGAAATGCATGCAATCAGCAGATCAGGCATCATCAAGCATCATCATCATTATTCCAATGCAACTAGATAAATAATAAATAAAATAAACAAAAATAAATAATATAACCAATAACTACCAAATAATAACAATAAATAAATGAAACAAACAAACAAGCAACAACAACAACAAACAAACAAACAAACAAACACAAATTAAAAGATCCAACATAGTAGACAAACTAGCCTAGATTTTTCGTTTCGGCTTTTAGAACGTTAACATGTTTGAAACTGGTGGAACTTCCAAATGATGCATTTCATAGCAGTTTTAAAATCCTAGAGTCATTTTGCTTCAAGACAGATGGTATTACATTTCGACATATTGGGGGGGAAGAAAATGAACAAAAGCTTTTAAAAGTACCTGCCTAGTTATATCACAGACATTAATCAAACAATTCAAGTCAATCAATGCAGACTCACTCAATCAATCAACTCAAGCAAGCAAGCAATCAAGCAAGCAAGCAAGCAATCAAGCAAGCAAGCAAGCAAGCAATCAGTCAGTCAGTCAGTCAATCAAGCAATCAATCAGTCAATTATTCAATGCAACTAAATAAATAAATAAATAAATAAATAAATAAATAAATAAATAATAAACAAATAACTAACCAAATAACTAACTAAATAAATAAATGAAACGAAAAACAAACAAGCAAGCAAACAAACAAACAAACAAACAAACAAACAAAAAACAAATTAAAAAGATCCAACAATAGAAGACAAACTAACCTAAAGATTTTTCGTTTCTGGCTTTGTTAGAACGTTCAACATGTTTGAAACTGGTGAGAAACTTTCCAAACTGAATGCATTTCATAGCAGTTTTAAAATCCTACGAGTCATTTTGCTTCCAAGACGAAAATGGTATTACATTTCGACATATTGGGGGGGGAAGAAGAACTGAACAAAAGCCTTTCTACAACAGGTACCAGCCTACGCCTTAGTATCACCAGACCTTATTTAGAGTGCCTGGGAGAACAGAATTGCTCAAAGGTGGACATAATAATTGACAAGACTGCTGAAACTGATTCTGCTGAAACTAATGCAACATCTATTGTTGACAGTAGCAACAAAGTAACACAAGCCAAATTGCCAGGCAGCCAGTGAAAAGTTTTACAGAATGATTGTTGTTATTCTAAACACAAAATGTCATCTTTATGGTAATGAATGAATAGTATGCATTCTCAAATTATATTAACAAAAACAAAGGATAAAGCTATTTCAGAGAACAAAAACAAACAAACAAACACACACAAACAAAAAAAAAAAACAACAAACAAACAGCAACAAAAAACAAAAACAATAAAGTTTGAATATGTTGTAGTTGCCTATATTGTAATATGCAAAATTCTTCTTTTCATTTTTACAGATGATTTTTGTCTTTCTAGTCTGTCCTTATTCTTACTTTCTGGGGCTGTTTGTATAAATGTGATGCCAATAAAAAGTGCAAAGCAATGTGTTTTTCATATTTTGATCGCTATACAGTTTGTGGGCCCTATTTATATTTCAATGTGCAGGGTGGAGGACGTAAAAGCTTTTACCATAAACTGTTTGAACGAGTGATTAGTGGTAATGCAATAAAACAATGAAATGTGCAGTTTTGTTCTCTGTTATTGTCTGTCTGTCTGTATGTCTGTCTGTTTGTCTGTCTGGTCTGCCTGGCTCTCTCTCTCTCTCTGTCTCTGTCTCTGTCTCTGTCTCTCTCTCACTCTCTCTCTCTCTCACTCATTCTCTTATTAACATCATACACATGGCGCCTGTGACGTCATTGCATGTGGAATTCATGCCGAGAGCTGATAAATCATCTTGAGAAATGGAAACTGAAACTGAAACAGAAACTGAAACTGAAACTGAAACTGAAACACACACATACACACACACAACACACACACAACACACACACACACACACACACACACACACACACACACACACACAACACACACACACACACACACACACACATCACACACACATGCACATGCACATGCACAACACACACACTATCTTCCTGTGTGTGTGTGTGTGTATATATATATATATATATATATATATATATATTATTGTGTGTGTGTGTGTGTGTGTGTGTGTGTGTGTGTGTGTGCGTGCGTGCGTGTGTGTGTGTGTGTGTCTGTCTGCCTCTCTCTCATTTTCCCTTTCTGAGACATGAAACAGCATTAAACCGCGTATGCCACTACCCTAACAACAATAAGATAAAATCGTGTTCTTGTTCCTCCCTCTCTTCACTAAATAGTGCTAGTACAAAATTAAGAGACTAGTTATGTTTCTCTGTCTCTCTGTCTTTCTGTCTCTCTTTCTGTCTGCCTGCCTGTCTGTTTGTCTCTCTCTCTCTGTTTTTTGTTTTTATCTGTCACACTCTCCATTCCCTCCCTGCGCACGTCCCTCCACTCTCTTTCGCTGTCTGTATGTGTGTCTCTGTCTCCCTCTCGGAAATGCTGTAAACGAAAAAAAAAGTCATTTCTCACCAATCAATTCTGGCTAATTCTGTTATAGGGAGACAAGCAAACAGTTATGTTTCTCTCTCTGTGTCTCTGTCTGTCTGTCTGTCTCCGTCTCTCTCTCTCTCTCTCTTACTCTCTGTCTGTCTGTCTGTATGTCTGTCGTCTGTCTTTTTGTCTTCGCTCTCTCTTTTTCTCTCTCTCTCTATCTCTATCTCTCTATCTCTTTCTCTCTCTCTATCTCTATCTATCTCTCTCTATCTCTCTCTATCTCTATCTCTCTCTCTTTCTTTCTTTCTCTCTCTCTCTCTCCTCTCTCTCTCTCTCTCTCTCTCTCTCTCTCTCTCTCTCTCTCGTCATTGCGTTAACATTGTAAGAATATACGAGTTCGACTTTTATTCGTTTCCCTTCCTTTCGCTCAAAATACAGCATTGTAAGGTGTGTGACAGGCAGACGTACTCTGTCACGATGACAGTACACAACACACCGTGACTTCACTTGCAGATTAAACCGTAAGCATGTGCTTTCATCTGTTCCCAGCTACATTTTTCGTCAGTCATGAGACTTTAACCCTTTGACTTCCACACCCTATCCACCAACTGCAAAACCTTAACCCTTTGACTCACACACCCTATCCACCAACTGCGAAACCTTAACCCGTTGACTCCCACACCCTCTCCACTAACTGCGAAACCTTAACCCTTTGACTCCCACACCCCATCCACCAACTGCAAAAACTTAACCCTTTGACTCCCACACCCTATCCACCAACTGCAAAACCTTAACCTTTTGGCTTCCACACCCTGTCCACCAAATGTAAAATCATAACCCTTTGACTTCCACACCCTGTCCACCAAATGTAAAATCATAACCCTTTTACTCCCACACCCTGTCCACCAAATGTAAAATCATAACCATTTGACTCCCACACCCTATCCACCAACTGCAAAAAAAGTAACCCTTTGTCTTCCACACCCTGTCCACCAACTGTAAAACATTAACCCTTTGACTCCCACACCTGCACACCAACTGCAAAACCTTAACCCTTTCACTCCCACACCCTATCCACCGACTGCAAAACCTTAACCCTTTGACTCACTCACCTTATCACCAGCTTCCTGCAAGATGCCTGTGGGTAGGGTGAGGGAATCAAAGGGTTAAGTTTTTGCTTTGCTGCCATGGTTGGCAATGCACACTCTCATCGTTTACTAAAACATCCACTCAGGATAAAATGGGACTGTGCCGATGCTGAATGTGCCTCTCGTAAAACAAGATTGGTGTTTAATAAAACTCAAGAGCAAATGATAACAATGTGAGGGCTTATGTAGGTTGATTCATCTGGTGTCAAACAATATTTCTATATCATTTTTTTCCCTATGATTTTCTGCCTTGCTGGTCCATTCATCTGTATGTGTTCAATAAAATATAACGTTCTTTCCCTTAGGATTGATATTGGGAACATGTATTAAGTTCATTTTTGGCTCTAGGGAAATGACACGTGGGAGCAATTTTAAGTATTTTAGGCCCGTTTTTATCATCATCATCATCATCATCAGGTGCCCTGCCACATGGCATTGGCGATCATGGACGTCCATCTGTCTCTATCTCTCGTTGCCCCCAGCATCTCCCCCACCCTCCTCATCCCCAGCCACTCTGCAAGTCCGTCCAACATTTTCTCCCTGGGTCTATCCGGTGCTCTCTTTCCCTCCAGCTTTCCCGTTGTGACCAGGTGCTCCAAATCCCCCTTCCTCATAAAACGGCATATAAATGTTGCCTGTCTTTTCCTAATCTTCCTTATGAGTGATCTACTTGTGTCTGTTTCCATCAAGACTGTCTCGTTTGTTTTCTTTGCTGTCCATGGAACTCTCAACATTCTTCTTAGAAACCACATCTCGGCTGCCTCAATCTTGCTCTGGCTTTGCTCGCTGACTGTCCACGCCTCACATCCGTATAACAGTATCGGTTCTATATAACATTCAAGGACTCTCTTCCTGATGTTAATTGATAGGCATTTGTTGGTAAGAATGCTTGTCATCTTCTTGAATGCTGTTTTGGCTTGGCCGATTCTTGCCTGTTTTTATGTCATGTGTTAATGTCATTATTCATGTATAAATTTGTATTTATGTATATTTTTTTGTGAATACCCTGTGTGATAAATTGGATGGAGTGGTCAACACCATGGCATCTCCTTACACTGTGTGCGCGAATGCATTGATATGTGTACTTATTTTTTTTCCCTTTTTTTTCCTGCTGAAGTATTGTGTATGTTTTGAAACAGTTATAGCCCTGATATGGCTCTGCACAGTCGGCTGGGCTTTAAATAACATATAACAGTAACAATGACAATATTTGTATTTTGTAGCTTACCATGCATTATGTTTTTGTAAAGCAGTATATGTCACTTATTATTGAAATGCTGGGGCTGTTGAACGCATCTCGAGCTTGAGACACGAGTGTTTAACAGTTCAAAACTTACTACAACTATTTTTTGTTGCATCATGCTAACGGGTGGTCATTGTCTGGAACCAGTTTCAGCTTTTCGTAGAAAGCAGGACATTGAATGGATAATGCCAAATGCGCTGCTGCACACATCCATATTTTATGTGGAAAATGATACGACTTTTAAAAGTGTGACCAGACAAACTAAAAGCATTGCATGTGCCATTTGTAAGCCTGTGCATAAATGTTGCACATGGTCAAAGCTTGAAAGTCTGCCCTAAGGTAAAACTCATATTCTGATATTAATAACATGTGTTATTCAGTGAAGTATTTTTTAAAGGAGAAGGTTATAAAGAAACCAAAGATACTTTGACATGGGTGTCAAAGTCATCCTGATATAAGTCATATGCCTGCATACAAAACACACGTTGACAAAGTTGTGATACTCAATCTGATGTGCAGACAGGAAAATTTTCTTTGTCATCATTCTCCATCATCATATCCGGCTGTGAGAAGCACCGTCTATACATTCTAACTGACAGTTTTTCCTGAGAGTGGCTTTGCCCTGTGCAAACACTCATCTACTTGCCACGCATATTCTGCTGAAGGAATGTGACTGAGTTTGTTTACATTTCATTTCTCCAAACTAGAAAAGTATTTCAAGATACTAAGACCTCTCCACCGACATACTTTATTTCCCACTCACAGTCTGACAGCCACGATGGCTTTTACTCTTCACGATCGATGTGGAGGACTGAGACATGTCCCGTTACGGTGACGTAGTCTTGCTTTACAGGAAAGATGACCAGTTCAGGGCTGTGACGAGGGTTCCCGAGAGTACGTTCAAAAACTGGTGCAGACACTGTCTCCTGGAAGTTGAAGATTTTTCAGGAGTCTCTCGTTCCTTTTCTGTCTTTCTAGTCGTCTCATTATTGTCAGAAAAGCGTTTATAGGTGTGAGTAGGTGTACATGTGCTGAGGTGGTAATGGCATATGAAATAAAGGATAAACAAAGGATGAACATGTCCTATTTCTGAATAATACCATGCATTCACGTGTCCCTCTCGGTAAATGGGCATTATTATGAGCTGTCGCAGTTTGCCAGTTTCATTGTCTCTAGAAATGATGACTTTCCAATCTTATTCAAAGTGGGTTCAGAGTACATGGATGAGCTCATTCTCTCTGTACGATACCAGTCATCTGTCATTTGGCAGACTTCGGATGACAGATAAGAAGAAATTGCGAAGAAGAAGAATTGCGAAGAAGAAGAAGAATTGCGAAGAAGAATTGCGAAGAAGAATTGCGAAGAAGAATTGCGAAGAAGAAGAAGAAGAGAAGAAGAAGAAGAAGACGAAGAAGAAGAAGAATTGCGAAGAAGAAGAGAATTGCGAAGAAGAATTGCGAAGAAGAATTGCGAAGAAGAAGAAGAATTGCGAAGAAGAATTGCGAAGAAGAAGAATTGCGAAGAAGAAAGAATTGCGAAGAAGAAGAAGAATTGCGAAGAAGAATTGCGAAGAAGAATTGCGAAGAAGAAGAAGAAGAAGAAGAAGAAGAAGAAGAATTGCGAAGAAGAAATTGCGAAGAAGAATTGCGAAGAAGAAGAAGAAGAGAAGAATGCGAAGAAGAATTGCGAAGAAAAATTGCGAAGAAGAAGAAGGCAAAGAAGAAGAATTGCGAAAGAATGGGGAAGAAGAGAAGAAGAAGAAGAAGAAGAAGAAGAAGAAAGAGAAGAAGAAGAAGAAGAAGAGAGAAGCAGAAGAGAAGCAGAAGAAGAAGAAGAAGAAGACGACAACGACGACGAAGAAGAAGAAGAAGAAGAAGAAGAACAACAACAACAACGGCACCAACAACAACAACATGAAGAAAAATGAGGAGGGGGAAGAGGAGGAGGAGAAGAAGAATTGCGAAGAAGAATTGCGAAGAAGAAGAATTGCGAAGAAGAAGAATTGCGAAGAAGAAGAATAGCGAAGAAGAATTGCGAAGAAGAAGAATTGCGAAGAAGAATTGCGAAGAAGAAGAATTGCGAAGAAGAAGAAGAAGATAAGAAGAATTGCGAAGAAGAAGAAGAAGAACTAGAGCAAGAAGAAGAACAAGAACAATAACAAGAAGAACAAGAAGAACAAGAACAAGAAAAAAGAAGAACAAGAAGAAGAACAAGAAGAAGATATCAATTGTTAGTTTGGTGTTAGGATACAATCTGAATTTGTTTACAAGAACACCTTCACACTCGGACACTTTCATAAGCACTCATCTCACATTTGCCAGTTATGATCTGCACACTCCTTCTGCCTGTTCAAAACCGTATGCGCTGGCAATGTATTGACATGAAAGGACGAAAGCGGCGCGTCCAATATGACCGGAGCATCGAGGTGGGCAACAAACAAACCATTATGTGTATGGTACAAACTTCAGGACTGATTTCAAGATATTAGATCCTTTGTTGCTGGTTCTGTCAAATGAGCAAGCCAACTTACTTGTGTGTTGAATGTGGGAATGATAACAGTAAGGCTTGGTGAAAACTCACTGTTTTTGTCTGTGTCATATTTTGCCTACCCATGAAGGCTTGGTGAAAACGTCACTTTTTTTTGTCTGTGTCATATTTTGCCTACCCATGTAAGGCTTGGTGAAAACGTCACTGTTTTTGTCTGTGTCATATTTTGCCTTCCCATGCTGGTAAGTACATATCAACATTTATAATACATCCTCTATCTTGCGCCCTGTTACGTTTCTGTCTACTCTATTGCTTTCCCATATTCAGCAGGATTTCTTCCACTTTTTCCACTGTTAATAGCACCAGTATGCCAGCACTGTCTTCCAGACAAAATGAATAGACCAGTGGATCAAAGAAGATTACTTGGTTAGCTCTGTGTATAGTGAAGATGAAACTACAAGCTTGATCATTGTTTGGGGTCTTTTCATCAAGTGAAGTTTTTTTTTTTATAAGACTTGGCTTCTGCATGTATCCTTCTTATTCCTAGTTCACCTGATGATCGATCATGGCGTCAAACCCATAATGAAACACATGGTTCTGATTTTCTTCTACTGAGTTAAAAGAGTGCACACAGCACGAAAGTCATCTATCCCCACCTGTTCCCATTTCCTCCTGAATTCCCCACTTTTCTCAGATTCACTTTCTACCTGTTCATTTGCTCTGTTCACTTTTTCCACAAAGAGAAATGATAAATATTGAGCTCATAATGTTTTTGATTTAATTAGATCTCCTGAAATGCACATGGTTTTCATTTGTAGGAAATCTAGTCAACAAAATTCAGTCATTATTTGTAATTTGTTAACTGAAGAGCGTAAAACCAAGACCCAAATATAACAATAGATTAACAAATACATATAAACAAGCAAACAACATTTTAAAAAGTGTTTGGGGGTATTATACTGTTGAGATTTAAAACGGAGAAATAAATCCGTTTCTTGCTTTTTGTGGAAATTCAACACTATGGTCACGCGATCAGTTTTCAAACATTGAAATAACATTTAATACCTTTGCAAAGTAATGTTGATTCCTAAGCCACACAAGATTTGTCGAATTGTGAAAACAGCTGATAACAAATTTTTGGAGAACAAAATTGATTTGAAATTGCTTTCTCTGACGGATATTGATCACATTTTGGAATCACCAGATGTTCATAGAGTGGTTAAGATAACAGGAGAGTACGTAGCTGAAAAAAAGAAACCGAGAGAAAGGCCGGTAATCCCATTACAAATAGCACCAGCAGGCAGCAGCAATTGTGTGCTGCAAACAACATTGCCAGACAGCGATGGAAAGACTTTAAAGAAGGTTGGAGAAAGAGAGTTTGGGTGTAACGTAATATCTCGAGCATTCCATTGCTGTTTTGCTGAATCTGCAGGCTAGAAATCTGTCAGCAGGCAGACCAGCTAAGATCGAATTACATGAAATCAGTTTTAAAAGTGATAAAAGCAGTAACAGTTCTAGACGTGTTGCAACGCTTCTAAATTTCTAGACAAAATGTGTACA
>JAPXFY010000018.1:76683972-76686472 GCA_030674185.1 Monoplex corrugatus
ATTGTCCACGCCTCACATCCGTATAACAGTATCGGTTCTATATAACATTCAAGGACTCTCTTCCTGATGTTAATTGATAGGCATTTGTTGGTAAGAATGCTTGTCATCTTCTTGAATGCTGTTTTGGCTTGGCCGATTCTTGCCTGTTTTTATGTCATGTGTTAATGTCATTATTCATGTATAAATTTGTATTTATGTATATTTTTTGTGAATACCCTGTGTGATAAATTGGATGGAGTGGTCAACACCATGGCATCTCCTTACACTGTGTGCGCGAATGCATTGATATGTGTACTTAATTTTCTTTTCCTTTTTTTTCCTGCTGAAGTATTGTGTATGTTTTGAAACAGTTATAGACCTGATATGGCTCTGCACAGTCGGCTGGGCTTTAAACAAAAATAACAGCAACAATGACAATGTTTGTACTTTGTAGCTTACCATGCATTATGTTTTTGTAAAGCAGTATATGTCACTTATCATTGAAATACTGGGGGCTGTTGAACGCATTGCGAGCTTGAGACACGAGTGTATAGCAGTTCAAAACTTACTACAACTATTTTTTGTTGCATCATGCTAACGGGTGGTCATTGTCTGGAACCAGTTTCGGCATTTCATAGAAAGCAGGACATTCAATGGATGATGCCAAATGCGCTGCTGCATACATCTAAATTGTATGTGGAAAATGATACGACATTTAAAAGTGTGACCAAACAAACTAAAAGCATTGCATGTGCCATTTGTAAGCCTGTGCATAAATTTTGCACATGGTCAAAGCTTGAAAGTCTGCCCTAAGGTAAAACTCATATTCTGATATTAATAACATGTGCTATTCAGTGAAGTATTTTTTAAAGGAGAAGGTTTAAAGAAACCAAAGATACTTTGACATGGGTGTCAAAGTCATCCTGATATAAGTCATATGCCTGCATACAAAACACACGTTGACAAAGTTGTGATACTCAATCTGAGTGTGCAGACAGGAAGATTTACTTTGTCATCATTCTCCATCGTCATATCCGGCTGTGAGAAGCACCGTCCATGCATTCTAACTGACAAAGTTTTTCCTGAGAGTGGCTTTGCCCTGTGCAAACACTCATCTACTTGCCACGCATATTCTGCTGACGGAATGTGACTGAGTTTGTTTACATTTCATTTCTCCAAACGAGAAAAGTATTTCAAGATACTAAGACCTCTCCACCGACATACTTTATTTCCCACTCACAGTCTGACAGCTACGATGGCTTTTCCTCTTCACGATCGATGTTGAGGACTGAGACATGTCCAGTTCCGTGACGTAGTCCTGTGTTACAGGAAAGATGACCAGTTCAGGGCTGTGACGAGGGTTTCAGAGAGTATGTTCAAAAAACTGGTGCAGATACTGTTTCCTGGGAGTTGAAGATTTTTCAGGAGTCTCTCGTTCCTTTTCTGTCTTTCTAGTCGTCTCATTATTGTCAGAAAAGCATTTATTGGTGCGAATAGGTGGTACAGGTGCTGAGGTGGTAATTGCATATGAAATAAATGATAAACAAAGGATGAACATGTCATATTTCTGAATAATATTATGCATTCATGGGTCCCTCTCGGTAAATGGGTATTATCATGAACTGTCGCAGTTTGCCAGTTTGGTTGTCTCTAGAAATTATGAATTTGCAATCTTATTCAAGGTGGGTTCAGAGTACCTGGATGAGCTCATAACTCTCTACGATACCTGTCATCTGTCATTTCGCAGACTTCGGATGACGGGAGAAGAGAAGAAGAAGAAGAAGAAGAAGAAGAAGAAGAAGAAGAAGAAGAAAGAAGAAGAAGAAGAAGAAGAAGAAGAAGAAGAAGAGAAGAACAAGAAGAACAAGAAGAACAAGAAGAAACAAAGAAGACAAGAAAAGAAGAAGAACAAGAAGAAGAACAAGAACAAGAACAAGAAAAGAACAAGAACAAAAAGAACAAGAAGAACAAGAACAAGAACAAGAAGAACAAGAAACAAGAACAAGAACAAGAAGAACAAGAAGAAGAAGAAGAAGAAGAACAAGAAACAAGAAGAACAAGAAGAACAAGAGACAAGAAACAAGAAGACAGAAAAGAACAAGAACAAGAATAAGAAAAAAAACAAGAAGAACAAGAAGAACAAGAAGAAGAACAAAGAAGAAGAGTCAATGGTTAAGTTGGTGTTAGAATACAATCTGAATTTGTTCACAAGAACACCTTCACAAGAACACACTTTCATAAGCACTCCTCTCACATTTGCCAGTTATGATCTGCAGAGTCCTTCTGCCTGTTCAAAACCGTATGCGCTGGCAATATATTGAAATGAAAGGACAAAAACAGCGCCTCCAATATGACCGAAGCATTGAGGTGGGCAGCAAACAAACCGTTATGTGTATGGCACGAACTTCAGGACTGATTTCAAGATATTAGATCCTTTGTTGCGGTTCTGTCAAATGAGCAAGCCAACTTACTTGTGTGTTGAATGTGGGAATGATAACAGTAAGGCTTGGAGAAAACGTCA
>JAPXFY010000018.1:76691472-76703972 GCA_030674185.1 Monoplex corrugatus
CTGTTTACTAATTATTTTTATTAAATTAAAGCTTTTCACGGCTTTGTATAACAAGGCATCAATATGTACTTTCCATTGTAAACTAGAAGTCAAGTGAACTCCCAGAAATTTCACCTGAGTGGTATATTTCAGTTCCTCATTATCAATTTTGAACAGTGGTAACTCTTTAGGACTGAAACCATTATTAAAAAGAATCATATGTGTCTTTTCATTGGATATTTCCAGACCGTTAACTTTCAAGTAAGTGGAAATGTGATCAATTTCACGTTGATAGATCTTTTTAATATAGGTTATTTCTCTTAAGGAAGTCTTCCTTTTCAACGAAACGTTCATCCAGAGCGCTATATCATCAGCGTACTGAGCTAAGTTCACATTGTTAGAGACTTGTCAAAATATTAAATAAAAGAGGAGATATTATGGAACCCTGTGGAATTCCCATGTTTACAGGTCGTTTTTCAGAGTATGTATTACTTAGAATTTTTCTTTCCACCAGTGATGTTATTATCGGCGAAATCGTCAGAGTATGTATTACTTATTTTAGCGACTATACTTCGATTACTTATAAATGCTTTGATGAAATAATAAATATTACCTTTGAGACCAATATGTTTCAATTTCAACAAAAGTCTTGCATGCCACACGATCTTAATGGGAAAAGATTGCATATAGGTGGGTAAGTGGCCAGTCACTGTTGTTTCCATCAGGACACACGTCATCAACATGGCGATGGTAGCCACCTAAAAATTTTCTGTGCTGCGTGCCATCACACTTAAATACAGCCATGACGAGAACGAGATGTCTACGGTCGGGATGTGGTGTGTGTGTGTGTGTGTGTGTGTGTGTGTGTGTGTGTGTGTGTGTGTGTGTGTGTGTGTGTGTGTGTGTGTGTGTGTGTGTGTGTGTGTGTGTGTGTGTGTGTGTGTGTGCACCTGTCTGTCTCTCTTTCATTTTCCCTTTCTGAGACGTGAAACAGCATTAAACTGCGTATGCCACTACCCTAACATCAATAAGATAAAATCGTGTCCTTGTTCCTCCCTCTCTTCACTAAATAGTGCTAGTACAAAATTAAGAGACTATTTATGCTTTTCTGTCTTTCTGTCTCTCTGTCTCTCTGTCTCTTTGTCTCTGTCTGTCTGTCTGACTGCCTGCCTGCCTGTCTGTTTGTCTCTCTCTTCTTCTTTTTTTTCTGTCACACTCTGCATTCCCTCCGTCCGCCCCTCCACTGTCTCTCGCTGCCTGTATATGTGTGTCTCTGTCTCCCTCTCGGAAATGCTGTAACTGAAAAAAAAGTCATTTCTCACCAATCAATTCTGGCTAATTCTGTTACAGGGAGACAAGCAAACAGTTATGTTTCTCTCTCTGTCTCTGTCTGTCTGTCTGTTGTCTGTCTGTCTCTGTCTTTCCGTCTCTCTCTGTCTTTCTGTCTGTCTGTCTGTCTGTCTGTCTGTGTCTTTCCGTCTCTCTCTGTCTCTGTCTGTCTGTCTGTGTCTGTCTGTCTCTGTCTTTCCGTCTCTCTCTGTCTTTCTGTCTGTCTGTCTCTGTCTGTCTCTGTCTTTCCGTCTCTCTCTGTCTCTGTCTGTCTGTCTGTCTGTTGTCTGTCTGTCTCTGTCTTTCCGTCTCTGTCTGTCTGTCTGTCTGTCTGTCTGTCTGTCTGTCCTCATGTCTGTCTGTCTGTCTGTCTGTCTCTATATGTCTGTCGGTCTATCTTTCTCTATGTCTGTCTCTTTCTTTCTCTTTCTTTCTGTCTCTGTCTGTCTGTCTGTCTCCGTCTCTCTCTCTCTCTTCTCTCTCTCTCTCTTACTCTCTGTCTGTCTGTCTGTATGTCTGTTGTCTGTCTGTCTCTCTGTCTTCGGTCTCTCTTTTTCACTCTCATCTCTTTAATCTCTCTCTCTATCTGTATCTCTCTTTCGATCTCTCTCTCTCTATCTCTTTCTATCTCTATCTCTCTTTCTTTCTCTCTCTATCTCTCTCTATCTCTCTCTATCTGTCTCTATATCTTCTCTCTATCTCTCTTTCTCTTCCTTTCTCTCTCTCTCTCTCTCTCTTTCTTTCTCTCTCTATCTCTCTCTCTTTCTTTCTCTCTCTCTATCTCTCTTTCGTCACTGTGTTAACATTGTAAGAATATAAGAGTTCGACTTTTATTCGCTTCCCTTCCTTTCCCACAAAATGCACCAGTCTAAGGAGTCTGACAGGCAGACGTACTCTGTCACGATGACAGTACAGAACACACCGTGACTTCACTTGCAGATTAAACCGTGAGCATGTGCTTTTATCTGTTCCCAGCTATAGTTTTTGTCAGTAGTGAAACTTTAACCCTTTGACTCCCACACCCTATCCACCAACTGCAAAACCTTAACCCTTTGGCTTCCACATCATATTCACCAACTGCAAAAACGTAACCCTTTGACTCCCACATCATATTCATCAACTGCAAAAACGTAACCCTTTGACTCCAAACCCTATCCACCAACTGCAACATCTTAACCCTTTGACTTCCACACCCTATCCACCAACTGCAAAAACTTAACCCTTTGACTCCCACATCATATTCACCAACTGCAAAAACGTAACCCTTTGACTCCAAACCCTATCCACCAACTGCAACATCTTAACCCTTTGACTTCCACACCCTATCCACCAACTGCAAAAACTTAACCCTTTGACTCCCACACCCTATCCACCAAATGTAAAATCATAACCCTTTGACTTCCACATCCTGTCCACCAACTGTAAAACATTAACCCTTTGACTCCCACACCTGCACACCAACTGCAAAACGTTAACCCTTTGACTCCCACACCCTATCCACCAACTGCAAAAACTTAACCCTTTGGCTTCCACACCCTGTCCACCAAATGTAAAACCTTAACCCTTTGACTCCCACACCCTATCCACCAACTAAAAAAACTTAACCCTTTGACTCCCATACCACATCCACCGACTGCAAAACCTTAACCCTTTGACTCACTCACCTTATCACCAGCTTCCTGCAGGATGCCTGTGGGTAGGGTGAGGGAATCAAAGGGTTAAGTTTTTGCTTTGCTGCCATGGTTGGCAATGCAGGATGCCGGTGGACAGGGTGCGGGAGTCAAAGGGTTAAGTAGGGGTCTTTATGGCGAGTTGTGAGTGATAGACTGCTCTTTGTTTATGATAACAACGATAATCATAAGGCGCCAGGTCTTGGTATATACATTACACGAAAACGCACACTCTCATCATTTACTAAAACATCCACTAACGATAAAATGGGAGTGTGCCAATGCTGAATGTGCCTCTCGTAAAACAAGATTGGTGTTTAATAAAATTCAAGAGCAAATGATAACAATGTGCGGGCTTATGTAGGTTGATTCATCTGGTGTCAAACAACATTTCTATGTCATTTTTTCCCTATGACCATGCATTGTGTTTTTGTAAAGCAGTATATGTCATTTATTATTGAAATACTGGGGGCTGTTGAACGCATCTCGAGCTTGAGACACGAGTGTTTAACAGTTCAAAACTTACTACAACTGTTTTTTGTTGCATCATGCCAACAGGTGGTCTTTGTCTGGAACCAGTTTCAGCTTTTCATAGAAAGCAGGACATTCAATGGATGATGCCAAATGCGCTGCTGCATACATCCAAATTTTATTTGGAAAATGATACGACATCTAAAAGTGTGACCAAACAAACTAAAAGCATTGCATGTGCCATTTCTAAGCCTGTGCATAAATTTTGCACATGGTCAAAGCTTGAAAGACTATCAAAGGTAAAACTCATATTCTGATATTAATAACATGTGTTATTCAGTGAAGTGTTTTTTAAAGGAGAAGGTTATAAAGAAACCAAAGATACTTTGACATGGGTGTCAAAGTCATACTGATATAAGTCATATGCCAGCATACAAAACACACGTT
Source organism: Monoplex corrugatus (assembly GCA_030674185.1). NCBI lineage: Eukaryota > Metazoa > Mollusca > Gastropoda > Littorinimorpha > Ranellidae > Monoplex > Monoplex corrugatus. The sequence continues at coordinate 76,695,369 of JAPXFY010000018.1, forward strand.
GACAAAGTTGTGATACTCAATCTGATGTGCAGACAGGAAGATTTATTTGTCATTATTCCCCATCATCATATCTGGCTGTGAGAAGCACCGTCTATACATTCTAACTGACAGTTTTTCCTGAGAGTGGATTTGCCCTGTGCAAACACTCATCTACTTGCCACGCATATTCTGCTGAAGGAAAGTGACTGAGTTTGTTTACATTTCATTTCTCCAAACGAGAAAAGTATTTCAAGATACAAGACCTCTCCACCGACATACTTTATTTCCCACTCACATTCTGACAGCCACGATGACTTTTACTCTTCACGATCGATGCTGAGGACTGAGACATGTCCCGTTGCGGTGACGTAGTTTTGTGTTACAGGACAGATGACCAGTTCAGGGCTGTGACGAGGGTTACAGAGAGTATGTTGAAAAACTGGTGCAGACACTGTTTCCTGGGAGTTGAACATTTTTCAGGAGTCTCTCGTTCCTTTTCTGTCTTTCTAGTCGGCTCATTATTGTCAGGAAAGCATTTACAGGTGTGAGTAGGTGGTACAGGTGCTGAGGTGGTAATTGCATGTGAAATACATGATAAAAAAAGGATGAACATGTATTTCTGATAATATCATGCATTCATGGGTCCCTCTCGGTAAATGGGCATTATTATGTTCTGTCGCAGTTTGCAAGTTTGATGGTCTGACTAGAAATGTTGATATTCCAATCTTATTCAAGGTGGGTTCAGAGTACCTGGATTAGCTCATACATTTTCTACGATATCTGCCATCTGTCATTTGGCAGACTTCGGATGACAGATAAGAAGAAGAAGAAGAAGAAGAAGAAGAAGAATTGCGAAGAAGAAGAAGAAGAAGAATTGCGAAGAAGAAGAAGAAGAAGAAGAAGAAAAGAAGAAGAAGAAGAAGAAGAATTGCGAAGAATTGCGAAGAAGAAGAAGAAGAAGAAGAAGAAGAAGAAGAAGAAGAAGAAGAAGAAGAATTGCGAAGAAGAAGAAGAAGAAGAAGAAGAAGAATTGCGAAGAAGAAGAAGAAGAAGAAGAAGAATTGCGAAGAAGAAGAAGAAGAAGAAGAAGAAGAAGAAGAAGAAGAAGAAGAAGAAGAAGAAGAAGAAGAAAATTGCGAAGAAGAAGAATTGCGAAGAAGAAGAAGAAAAGAATTGCGAAGAAGAAGAATTGCGAAGAAGAAGAAGAAGAATTGCGAAGAAGAAGAATTGCAAAGAAGAAGAAGAAGAAGAAGAGAAGAAGAAGAAGAAGAAGAAGAAGAAGAAGAAGAAGAAGAAGAAGAAGAAGAAGAAGAAGAAGAAGAAGAAGAAGAAGAAGAAGAAGAAGAAGAAGAAGAAGAAGAAGAAGAAGAAGAAGAAGAAGAAGAAGAAGAAGAAGAGATGATGATTATAATGATGATGATGATGAAGCTGAAGAAGAAGAAGGAAGAGGAGGAGGAGAAATAATAATAAGAAGAAGAACAACAACGATAAGAACACGAAGAACATGAAGAAAAAGGAGGAAGAGAAGGAGAAGAAAAAGAAGAAGAAAAGAAGAAGAAGAAGAGGAGGAGAGGAGGAATACGAAAAAGAAGAAGAAGAAGAAGAAGAAGAAGAAGAGGAAGAAGAAGAAGAAGAAGAAGAAGAAGAAGAAGAAGAAGAAGAAGAAGAAGAAGAAGAAGAAGAAGAAGAAGAAGAAGAAGAAGAAGAAGAAGAAGAAGAAGAAGAAGAAGAAGAAGAAGAAGAAGAAGAAGAAGAAGAAGAAGAACAACAACAAGAACAAGAACAAGAACAACAAGAACAAGAACAAGAACAAGAACAAGAACAAGAACAAGAACAAGAAGAACAAGAAGAACAAGAACAAGAAGAACAAGAAGAACAAGAAGACGAAGAACAAGAAGACGAAGAACAAGAAGACGAAGAACAAGAAGACGAAGAAAAAGAACAAGAACAAGAACAAGAGCAAGAAGAACAAGAAGAACAAGAACAAGAACAAGAAAAACAAGAAGAACAAGAAGAACAAGTAGATATCAATGGTTAGTTTGGTGTTAGGATACAGTCTGAATTTGTTCACAAGAACACCTTCACACTCGCACGCTTTCATAAGCACTCCTCTCACATTTGCCAGTTATGATCTGCACACTCCTTCTGCCTGTTCAAAACCGTATGCGCTGGCAATGTATTGAAATGAAAGGACGAAAGCAGCGCCTCCAACAAGACCGAGCATTGAGGTGGGCAGCAAAACAAACCATTATGTGTATGGTACAAACTTCAGGACTGATTTCAAGACATTAGATCCTTTGTTGCTGGTTCTGAGCAAGCCAACTTACTTGTGTGTTGAATGTGGGAATGATAACAGTCAGGCTTGGTGAAAATGTCAGTTTATTTGTCTGTGTCATATTGTGCCTACCCATGTAAGGCTTGGTGAAAACGTCACTGTTTTTGTCTGTGTCATATTTTGCCTATCCATGTAAGGCTTGGTGAAAACGTCACTGTTTTTGTCTGTGTCATATTTTGCCTACCCATGTAAGGCTTGGTGAAAACGTCACTGTTTTTGTCTGTGTCATATTTTGCCTACCCATGCTGGTTAGTACATATCACCATTTATAATACATCCTCTATCTTGTGCCCTGTTACGTTTCTGTCTACTGTCATGCTTTCCCATATTCAGCAGGATTTCTTCCACTTTTTCCACTGTTAATAACACCATTATGCCAGCACTGTCTTCCAGACAAAATGAATGACCACTGGATCAAAGAAGATTACTTGGTTAGCTCTGTGTATAGTGAAGATGAAACTACAAGCTTGATCATTGTTTGGGGTCTTTTCATCAAGTGAAGTTTTTTTTTTATATAAGACTTGACTTCTGCATGTATCGTTCTTATTCCTAGTTCACTTCATGATCGACCATGGCATCAAACCCATTATGAAACACATGGTTCTGATTTTCTTCTACTGAGTTAAAAGAGTGCACACAGCACGAAAGTCATCTATCCCCACCTGTTCCCATTTCCTCCTGAATTCCCCACTTTTCTCAGATTCTCTTTCTACCTGTTCATTTGCTCTGTTCACTTTTTCCACAAAGAGAAATTATAAATATTGAGCTCATAATGTTTTTGATTTAATTTGATCTCATAAAATGCACATGGTTTTGATTTGCAGGAAATCTAGTCAACAAAATTCAGTCATTATTTGTAATTTGTTAACTGAAGAGCGTAAAACCAAGACCCAAATATAACAATAGATTAACAAATACATATAAACAAGCAAACAATTTTTTTTTTAAGTGTTTGGGGGTATTGTACTGTTGAGATTTAAAACGGAGAAATATTGCATATTGTGGAATTCAACACTATGGTCACGCGATCAGTTTTCAAACATTGAAATAACATTTAATACCTTTGGAAAGTCATTTTGATTCCTAAGCCACACAAGATTTGCCGAATTGTGAAAACAGTTGATAACAATTTTTTGGAGAACAAAATTGATTTGAAATTGCATTCTCTGACGGATATTGATCACATTTTGGAATCACCAGATGTTTATAGAGTGGTTAAGATAACAGGAGAGTACGTAGCTGAAAAAAAGAAACCGAGAGAAAGGCCGGTAATCCCATTACAAATAGCACCAGCAGGCAGCAGCAATTGTGTGCCTGCAAACAACATCGCCAGACAGCAAGGGAAAGACTTTAAAGAAGGCTGGAGAAGAAGAGTTTGGGTGTAACGTAATATCTCGAGCATTCCATTGCTGTTTTGCTGAATCTGCAGGCGAGGAATCTGTCAGCAGGCAGACCAGCTAAGATTGAATTACATGAAATCAGTTTTAAAAGTGATAAAAGCAGTAACAGTTCTAGACGTGTTGCAACGCTTCTAAATTTCTAGACAAAATGTGTACATCGAGTGGAACTTATTTGATTAGACGTGGCCAGAAGCAGGACGGTTTTCACTGGCACAAGTTTTGAACAGAACTTAACTGTGGCTAGTGCTATTGAGATCAACATCAAGCATCATTAGATTAACATGCATGCACATCTTAAAGTTAATTTCTGAGTTTATCGTTTCAGCGTTGATTTTTCAAACTTTAGTTTTTTTCTGTCTTTGTCTGTCTGTCTGCCTGTCCATCTGTGTGTCTGTCGATCTGTCTGTGTGTCTCTGTCTGTCTGTTTCTTTCTCTCTGTCTCTCTGTCTCTCATTGTCTCTCTGTCTCTGTTTGTCTCTGTCTCTGTCTGTCTGTCTCTCTCTCTCTGTCTCACCTCTCGCTTTTCTTTTTCTTTTCTCTTCGTTTTTCATCACTTTTGAGAATCTAGTGGGAAAAAAAACAACAGTATGTATCTGGGCAATGTAGAACCAATCTGTAATGAAATAAGTAATACTATCAGCTTAAGAAGACTAGAATTCATGGACTATTTTGCAGATTTCCTTCTTTTCTTTCCGTTTGTTGTTTGTTTCCTCTTCTTAATTTTTTGTTATCTGTCATTTTTGTATTTTTTCCTGTGCACAGTAAACCTGACGTAATGCAGAATGCTGACTTAAATAATCAAACAAGAACGATTTGAATGCACTTCAGAATTGCTTTTAAAACAACCACAAGACAGAAGGTCAGTTTAACACTGTCTGCTGTAAGAAAATCGATCTGAATTAATGAACTTGAATGCATTCAAAGACAATCGTTTTGTCTCCCTTTCCATCACGTGCACTACAGTGTCTCGTGGCCTTTAAAACAATTATCGTTATTTTCTCCAAAATCTAAAAATAAGTAGAAACAACAATGCACATCGCTTGGTGAAGAGACTATGCTAGTATCTGTCTGTCCATATGTCTCTCTGTCTGTCCCTCTCTCTCGCTCTCTCTTTATATGTATATATACATACACGCACACGCACACACCTACACACACAGACGCACAGGCATACAGCCACACACATTGATTCACAGCGCACACGCATACACTCATAAACACACACACACACACACGCACATACACACGCACACAAAACACACACACACACACACACATACACACGCACACAGAACACATACATACATACACGCACACGCACACACCTACACACACAGACGCACAGGCATACAGCCACACACATGATTCACAGCCACACACACACACACACACAGACACACACCCATACGTACACAAACACACACACACATAAAACACACACACACACACACAAACACATATACGCACATAAACACACACACACACACACGCACACGGACACGCACACACACACACACAGGCAAACACACGCACACAACACACACACACACACAACACACACACACACACACACACACACACAACAACACACACACACACACACACAAACACACACACACACACACCACACACACACACACACACACACAACAACATACAATTGCCATTTATTCTCAGTCATAGGAATTGTGAAAATAGCTCTGAAAACCTGAATGGTGTGTTTGGTGTTCGATTGTGTGTCCAGAGGGAAGGTAGTCTGTGCAGTGTGTAATTTGCTACAATTGGAGCTCATTTAAGCGTGAATTTCTAGGCTTTTAAGACAGACCAAATCAGCCTGGCAACGTTTGTCAAAGTGCTGCTGGAGGCTTCACTTTTATCCTGCTGATTGTTTATCTAAAGACATTTAGCGAAAAAGAAAGGAAAATAAAAAAAGGTAGCAAGGTACAAAAAAATGCAATTATAAAATGTAACAAGAAATGAAAGAACTTTACAAAAAACAGGAAAATAAAAAAAGGAAATAAAGTAAAACAAAAAAATAATGATGATAAAGTGAAATATAAATAAAATATGAAACAATTTACAAAAAAGTAGGAAAATAAAAAAGGAAATAAAGTAAAAAAAAAAAAAGTAGTGATGTTAAAATGAAATATAATATGAAACAATTTACAACAAACAAACAAACAAACAAACAAACAAACAAACAAACAAAAACAAAACCATCACTCAATCTTGATAGAGAGCTGCACCCTTTACTGGCCATTTTATCACCAAATCTGTTCACAATAAATTGCTTCATGGCACGTGTTCACGTGAAAATATTGTGAATGGGAATCTGAAAGTGTGGGAAAAGCGATACAGAATATATATATAAAAAGTTTCTGAGGAGCAGAAGGAGGCTAAGAAGAAGGAGGAGAACATGGCATCATCATCATGTGCCCTGCTGCATGGCGTTGGCGATCATGGCCCTCCATACAAAGCTATCCCTTGTTGCTGCAAGTACACCTCCCACCCTCTCTGTCCTCACCCACCCTGCAAGTCCGTCCAATATTTTCTCCCTGGATCTACCTGGTGTTCTCTTTCCCTCCAGCTTTGCTGTTGTGACCAGGTGCTCTAATGAACATGGGGGGAAAAAGATGAAAGAAAGAAAGAAAGTTCAGATGACATGGAAACATGTGAATTGCTACACCTGTTTACTATGCTGATACTATTACTATTGTTGATCTATTACTGCAGCTGTGCAGCTCTGCTGCTACTACTACTACTTACTACTATTACTCTCTACTCTAGCTGCTACTACTACTACTACTACTACTACTACTACTACTACTATACCACACACTACTATACACTACTACTAACCACTACTACTATTACCACTACTACTACTACCACTAGTAACCACTACTACTACCATACTACTAACTTACTACTACACTACTACTACTACTACTACCATACCACTACTACTACTACTACTACTACTACTACTACTACTACTACTACTACACACTACTACTACTACTACTATTACTACTACTACTACTATTCTATAATATTGCTTCTATTAATACAACTATTTAAATGTATAATGTGTCACAAATCATTATTTCTACCGCTACTACTGCTACTGCAATTGCTGCTGCTACTGCTATTACTGCAACTGCTGCTACTACTACTGCTATTGCTGCTGCTGCTGCTACTACTGCTATTGATGCTGCTACTACTACTGTTATTGCTGCTGCTACTACTACGGCTATTGCTGCTGCTGCTACTACTGCTATTGCTGCAACTGTTGCTGCTACTACTACTATCATTGTTGCTAAGTTATCATCATGAGCATCATCACCATCATCAGCAGCAGCAGCAGCAGCAACAGCAGCAGCAGCATCGTAATAACTTAAACAACTATCCCGGTGTAAAATGTGTTGTAAAATCTTTCCTTTGTTTGTTCATTTCGAATAGGAAAATGGCACAAGTTACTGTAACATTCAGAAAAAAGGAAGTGTTTTCTTAGATTAATGATTAATATCCAAATTAATCAAATGTGTATGGAATTGTTTTCTTAGATTAAGTGATAAATATCCAAATTAATCAAATGTGTATGGAATTGTTTTCTTAGATTAAGTGATAAATATCCAAATTAATCAAATGTGTATGGAATTGTTTTCTTAGATTAAGTGATAAATATCCAAATTACTCAAATGTGTATCAATCAAAGTAATGAATATAGACGCATTCCTTCTTTGTTGATTTGTTTATGTGTTTGTTTGTTTGTTCACTTGACTTTTTTCACCTTTTTGATCAGAATCATGTCATTGTTGAATTTTTTTTTTTAAATCTTGTCAAAATTGTGCAACATCCGTGATATTTCCTAATAACGATTACATATCTAGATACAAATCATGCATTTACATACTTTACATAGACATACAGGAAGGTGAGAAAGCATAAACACACACACACACACACACACACACACACACACACACACACACACACACACACACACACACACACACACACACACACATTCACGCGCGCGCACACACAACACACACACACACACACACACACACGTAGACGCACACAACACACACACACGTAGACGCACACACACAACACACACACACACACACACACACTCTCTCTCTCTCTATTTCTCTCACACATACACAGACACACACATACACACACAGACGCACACGTTCACACGCATACATAAGTACACGCACATACATACAAAAATGTACACCCAAACACACACGCACACACATACACACACACATACACACACACACACACACACGTTCACACACATACATAAATACACGCATACTCACATACAAACAAATACACCCAACCACACACACACACACACACACACACACACACACACACACACACACACACACACACACACACGCACACACACACACACCACCACCACCACCACCACCACCGTCACACCAGTGCCTCCAATCCAATCCAACTATCCCCACTTACATTCCATCAGAACCAGACTGACCTTAGCATCCAGACGGAAACAAATTTGTACAAATTTCCTTCTTTTCAGAAGCTCTGGCACTGAAATGAGAAGTAATCTGAAAGTAAAATTGTCCCCAAATTACAGACGGGAGAAGCAACGTGTTGCCTCAGGAAAGTAGCTATAAAGCCCTAATTTGTTGATGTCCCTTCCATTCAACCAACTTTTGGACGAAGAAGTCAAGAGTCAGCGACTACCTACTGGACATTAGTCTTCTTTTGTTCTTCTTAAACTTCCTCAGTAATGTTGTTCCCACACTGTTTCTTCTCTGTTCCATAACACACCACAAAACCCAAGTTCGTGTAGTCAAAGTCCCACTGCTAAGAAGCTGATAGAAGCCAGAGATT
>JAPXFY010000018.1:76716472-76723972 GCA_030674185.1 Monoplex corrugatus
AAAAATAATAAAAGAGGGGTGGAATGGTGGTGAGAAATGGGAACGGAAAGGGTGGTACTGGACATTTTGGCCAAGGTCCCCACATCAGTATGCTCTGCTTTACAGCATAGGACACAAACTGTAGGGAGAAGCTTTGTGGTTCTGCTTAGCTTGCTTTTTTTTTTTTTTTTTCACTGCCTTTTTCTCTACTGTATTTTTTCCCTTCTTTGCATTTTCTTTCTTTTTTTGTCTTATTTGATTGTTGTTTTTTCTGTTATATTTTCATCTTGAGTCTTTGCAGAATCCTGTCACGTTTTTCTTCTAATTATGTTTTATTGCCATCACAAAATGCTGCTTAATGACATTCTTTTCTTTGTATCATCATCTCTCTTCTCTCCCCTCTCTCTCTCGTCTGTCTCTGTGTCTGTCTTCTGTCTCTGTCTCTGTCTCTCTTCTCTCTCTGTCTCTCTCTCTATGTGTTAATTTCTCTCTCTCTCTCTCTCTCTCTCTCTCTCTCTCTCTCTCTGTCTGTCTCTGTCTCTGTCTCTGTCTGTCTGTCTCTTTCTCTCTCTCTCTTTTGTCTCTCTCTCTCTCTCTGTCTGTCTCTTTTCTCTGTCTCTGTCTGTGTGCCTGTGTGCGTCTGTCTGTCTGTCTGTCTGTCTTCTCTCTCTCTCTCTCTCTCTCTCTCTCTCTCTCTCTGTTGTTTCTTTCTCTCCCTCTTCCTCTCTCTCTCGCTCAATCTTTCTGCCGGACTCTTCTTTTTCAATTTTCCTCATTTATTCCTCGGTAATACATAGATAAACAAAGACAGACACCAAAAGAATGAAACAGATAAATGAATAAACGAAAACATAATGAATGTTTTTGTTTTCACAGTTTATAATAAAAAAAAAAAATCTGTATTCATGCAATTCATGTCGTCTACATCCACATGAATTGTCCATTTTTATCTGCCTGTTTATTACCAATTCTAAACGCCATATGTGTTTATTTTCTTTATTGCTAGACTCTCTGTGATGCAAAAGCAAAGCTGCATGCACTCACTGGATTTTCGATTCAATTCAGTTCAGTTCAATGTTATTTGATTGATCCATATGGAAATTCATTTTATGCAGTTACACGCTCGTCATAAACATAAACATACACATACACATAAACATAGAAATACACATAAACACAAACACAAACACAAACATTAACATAAAAATACACATAAACATACACCCACATAAATATAAACATACACATAAACACACACATAAACATACCATACACATAACATAAACATAAACTAAACATGCACACACACACATACACATAAGCATAAACATACACATACGCATACACGTACACATAAACATAAACATAAACATAAACATAAACATAAACATAAACATAAACATGAACATGAACATAAACATAAACATAAACATAAACATAAACATAAACATAGACATAAACATAAACATAAACATAAACATAAACATAAACATAAACATAAACATGAACATGAACATAAACATAAACATAAACATAAACATAAACATAAACATAAATATAAGCATAACATAAACATGAACATACACATAAGCATGCACATAAACATAAACATACATACTAGCATAAGCACAAACATAAACATAAACATGAACAAGAGCATGAACACGAATATGAACATGAACATGAACATACACACTAACATACCCATAATCATACACATAAACATAATCATACACATAAACATAAACATAACATAAACATAAACATAAACACAAACACGAAGACAAACTAGGCAGATACACGTCGATAAGGGATGAAAAAAAATGTAAACAAAATTTCGCCCGCAATGTGCATGGACCAACATAAACCATAGTATATTACTGTTTTACGCACACATTCCTGAAGACAAGACATTCATTCACAACTGTAACAATAACAACTTTTGCATCACGCATACGGTAAGCCACTCAAAATATGCATCCAAAATTTATGAATATTACTCCTATGATTGAACATTTTCCACTTACAATAGGATGTGGTAGAACGATGGATGTGCCACTATGAAATCACCATTAAGCTCTGTCAATACATACAACATTCATGCCCTAAACATGTTCCACTTACAGCAGGATGTGATAGAATGATGGGTGTGGCACTATGAAATCACCATTACACTCTGTAAATACATACAACATTCATGCCCTAAACATGTTCCACTTACAGCAGGATGTGATAGAATGATGGGTGTGGCACTATGAAATCACCATTACACTCTGTAAATACATACAACATTCATGCCCTAAACATGTTCCACTTACAGCAGGATGTGATAGAATGATGGGTGTGGCACTATGAAATCACCATTACACTCTGTAAATACATACAGCATTCATGCCCTAAACATGTTCCACTTACAGCATGATGTGATAGAATGATGGGTGTGGCGCTATGAAATCACCATTACACTCTGTAAATACATACAACATTCATGCCCTAAACATGTTCCACTTACAATAGGGTGTGATAGAATGATGGATGTGCCACTATGAAATCACCATTACACTCTGTCAATACATACAACATTCATGCCCTAAACATGTTCCACTTACAATAGGATGTGATAGAATGATGGGTGTGGCGCTATGAAATCACCATTACACTCTGTCAATACATACAACATTCATGCCCTAAACATGTTCCACTTACAGCAGGATGTGATAGAATGATGGATGTGGCGCTATGAAATCTTCATTACACTCTGTAAATACATACAACATTCATGCCCTAAACATGTTCCACTTACAGCAGGATGTGATAGAATGATGGATGTGGCGCTATGAAATCACCATTACACTCTGTCAATACATACAACATTCATGCCCTAAACATGTTCCACTTACAGCAGGATGTGATAGAATGATGGATGTGGTGCTATGAAATCACCATTACACTCTGTCAATACATACAACATTCATGCCCTAAACATGTTCCACTTACAGCAGGATGTGATAGAATGATGGATGTGGCGCTATGAAATCTTCATTACACTCTGTAAATACATACAACATTCATGCCCTAAACATGTTCCACTTACAGCAGGATGTGATAGAATGATGGATGTGGCGCTATGAAATCACCATTACACTCTGTCAATACATACAACATTCATGCCCTAAACATGTTCCACTTACAGCAGGATGTGATAGAATGATGGATGTGGCGCTATGAAATCACCATTACACTCTGTCAATACATACAACATTCATGCCCTAAACATGTTCCACTTACAATAGGATGTGATAGAATGATGGGTGTGGTGCTATGAAATCACCATTACACTCTGTCAATACATACAACATTCATGCCCTAAACATGTTCCACTTACAGAACGATGGATGTGGCGCTATGTATACATTTCAATTGAATTTAAATAAAGCGCAGTTGTTAGCATCTGTTTGTCTGTCTGTAAGTCTGTCTGTCTGTCTGTCTGTCTGTCTGTCTCTGTCTCTCTCTCTCTCTCTCTCTCTCTCTCTCTCTCTCTCTCTCTCTCTTCCACACAAACTCTCTGTCTAAGGCACATATGCATGATGACACACACACACACACACACACACACACACACACACACACACACACACACACACACATACACACACACACATACACATACACACACACACACATACACATACACATACACACACACACACACACACACACACACAGAGACACCACACACACACACACACACACACACACACACACACACACACACAACACACACACACACACGCTCTCGCTCACTTACTTACAACCACCACCATCACCACCACCACCATCACCACCACCACTTCCAACAGCAACAACAACGGTAAAATATAAACATAAGTCATGTTTTACGCTGACACATCAAGACATGGAGAAACGCGACAGTTCCATTCGTACCCTCCCCACCATCTCCCCCCCCCCTCCCTGAAAAGACATGTTACACCACCACCACACTAACCCCCACTTCAAGATCTGACAGAAATGCTTATCACAGTGCCTATCCGGATGGAAGAAGATGGAACGGGCGGACATTTATTTTTGGAGCTTACTATGACAGTGTGTACTTCTGTCTGCTCTCGTGATCTTTTTCCATCAGTCAGGACATTTTAAACAGGAGTCTTCATCATCAACTTCCATCAACTTTCAAGGACCTCAGACAACAGTTACCAATGTCCGTAGGGGTAAACGCTGCACCAGCTACAGAGCAAAAACAGAGGGACTCATTCCAGCTGCCTCCATGATTTCAGAACAGAGATGACACATGCTATCACGTGGTTATTTCCACTCATCTGTCCTCTCCGTCCTCCAGACAAGCTACCCCATTCCATTAAGTGAGAAGAATCAGGAGAGCAGCATTCAGTGGATTCCCACTCACTGTATGATACCAACAAGTAAGATGGTAGATGCGTTAGCAAAAAGAGGAAAGACCTACCAGACAACAATATCAACTAAAGTGAGAAAAAAAAAGCATCATCAGACTACTCCTAAAGCCACGGACAGAAAGGAAAAGCTCCCGCCTTGTGTCCAAAGATTGACTGATTGATTTAGTTCAGATTTTACGTTGGCACCCACCTCAGGTGATATGACCGACGGGGTTAACCATCCCAGGGAAGTGGGGTAAGAAGAACCTCCTATCTAATCCTGTACTACAGTGGTAGGATGACAAAATACCGGTATAACATACAGACAAGGTAAAACATAGTATAGGTAGGGCCTCAGGTCCTGGCCAGCTCATGAGTTTATGTACAGGCTTAAGGTTTGTACCATGATCACCATACACGTGTCACCTTAACGTTAGTACACATGGAATTCGTTCCGAGGAAGCGGAGACGTCATCTTGAGAAACTGAAACTGAAATTGACGGGGAACGACAGGACATTAGGCCGACCACAATTCTCTGACCGTTATGTCCAATGGCAGTCAGCAGGAACTAGACACAAAATGGCCATGTTTATCTTTAAATGTGGACTGACCATGCATGTATGTAGCGAACAGAAGAAGGAAAAGGTGATTTCTGAATGCTGGATTTGATTCTGACAACATCCTCCTAAATTTAGACCGTGATTGTACCAATACTGATTTTGCCTTACTAAGAGAAAGTAATTGTAGTTTAATGAAAGTCAAGAGAAATAAATCATAGATATGCATGTACATCTATACATTTAACATTGTGTACGATTATTCATCTTCTGTCCGGCAATAATGTGATGCCATATACGGGTGAGAGTGATTAAATAAAAAGAAAAAGTATTTAATGAAATTGGAGGGGAAATAGATATTTGGTGGGAATACCATGTCTCACAACATCTCTCTCTTTCTTTGTCTCTCTCTCTCTCTCTCTCTCTCTCTCTTTGTCTCTCTCTCTCTCTCTCTCTTTGTCTCTCTCTTTGTCTCTCTCTCTCTCTCTCTTTCTCTCTCTCTCTCTCTTTGTCTCTCTCTCTCTCTTTCTCTCTCTCTCTCTTTGTCTCTCTCTCTCTCTCTTTGTCTCTCTCTCTCTTTGTCTCTCTCTCTCTCTCTCTCTCTCTCTCTCTCTCTCTCTTCTCTCTCTCTCTTCTCTCTCTTTGTCTCTCTCTCTCTCTCTCTTTGCCCCTCTCTCTCTCTCTTTGTCTCTCTCTCTCTCTCTTTGTCTCTCTCTCTCTCTCTCTCTCTCTCTTTGTCTCTCTCTCTCTCCTCTCTCTTTGTCTCTCTCTCTCTTTGTCTCTCTCTCTCTCTTTGTCTCTCTCTCTCTCTCTTTGTCTCTCTCTCTTTGTCTCTCTCTCTCTCTCTTTGTCTCTCTCTCTCACTCTCTCTCTCTCACTCTCTCTCTCTCTCTCTTTGTCTCTCTCTCTCTCTCTCTTTGTCTCTCTCTCTCTCTTTGTCTCTCTCTCTCACTCTCTCTCTCTCTCTTTGTTTTCTCTCTCTCTCTTGTCTCTCTCTCTCTCTTTGTCTCTCTCTCTCTGTCTCTCTTCTTTGTCTCTGTCTCTCTCTCTCTTTTCTCTCTCTCTCTCTTTGTCTCTCTCTCTCTTTGTCTCTCTCTCTCTCTTTGTCTCTCTCTCTCTCTCTGTCTTCTTCTCTCTCTCTCTCTATATATATATATATATATACATATATATATATATATATATATATGTATACATATATATATATATATATATATATATATATATATATATATATATATATACATATATAGTGTTCAATCCACTAATGCATCTCATTACAGTGGTATGTGAACTAAGCAATACGGTACTCCTGTATACTGATGGAGCCATGCACTCAAGATACGATGTGCCCAGTTGAGTCCCAGATGGCCACATTAAAACAGGTCCCTATTAATCGACCATCTTAATGCCACAATATTTCTGCTATTATATGATTGGTGTGTGGAACTGTCCAAGTGCGATAAGTCTGTCTGTCTGTCTATCTGTCTGTCTCTCTCTCTCTCTCTCTCTCTCTCTCTCTCTCTCTCTCTCTCTCTCTCTCTTTCCCACTCTCTACCAATCTCTCTCGCACGCTCTTACTCTTTTCTATCTTTATCTCTCTGTCTCTGTCTATCTCTCTCTGTGTCTTTCATTGTCAAGCTATCTCTGTCTGACTCTCTCTCTCTCTCTCTTTCTCTCTCTCTCACTCTCTCTCTCTCTCTCTCTTTTCTCTCTCTCTCTCTCTCCCTTTTTCATGTATGTATGTACCTGTCCTACACACAGTCTAGTTTCGTGTTATGTTGATGTCTTACTATTAGTGTAGACACAATGTGAGCGAGGGATAAATGGAGAAAAGCATTCATCTGGTTATCTAACTTCTGTCAAAAATAAGTTTCCAAAAAGTGTTCTTATTCTCGTTCCCTTTGTGTCTCTGTCTGTCTGTCTGTTAGTGTGTCTGTCTGTCTGCCTGTCTGTCTATGTGTCTATCTGTCTTTTTTCTGTCTCTCTGTCTCTGTCTGTTTGTCTGTTTGTCTGTCTGTCTGTCTCTCTTTCTCTCTCTCTCTCTGTCTCTGTTTCTTAAACCCAAATGTGAATACGTGCATACGCACAACGTGATCATTATACATGTTCATAGTCACATGTAAGAAACGTCAGTCCAACCTAGACTATGAGTATTTCAAGCCACCAAAACAGACCACTAAAGCAATTTACTTTCCACTTACAGTCTGACAATTTCAATGGCCATTCCATTTCACAGTCAGTGCCACAGCCCTAGGAAATACTCCATTTGCAGCTACAGACCTTCGCCCAGGTCAAGAGAAAGATCGAAGAGTTTTGGTAGAGGAGGAATCAATCATCCATTGCATCCAGACATTTCAACAACAGACTGGTGTCACTATGCGCTGAAAATTAATGTTCTGATGTCACCAGAAGTGTGAGGGTTGGAAAGCGTTTCCATGCTAAGTTGCAGCGTGAGGTCATACAATCAAGACTGTGTGAACAGGGTAAAGTGAAGGAAAGGTTTGTGGTTGTGATACACTATGATCGACACTGGAGATTCTATCAGCACATG
>JAPXFY010000018.1:76733261-76743261 GCA_030674185.1 Monoplex corrugatus
GAGGAATCACTGACGGCATTCTCTTTAAGCATGAACATACAGAAGACAAAAATTGCTGCACCTAAGCATTTTGAAGCTTTCTTTATAAATATTTCAAGCTTACTTTCCAATGATTTAAAAAAATCCCCAAAACAAGTCTGGCTTTGTGTGTTGACAGGGGGTTGCCATTTCTCATACTTTACCAAAATGGGGCTGGTACCTTTAGCCCTGTCATACAAACACATAATACCTTTCACGTGAACCATTCTGACCCTAGACAAATTGCCCTGTCGTCTGGTGGCTTGTGTTGTCCATTTTGAACAGGAGGCAGACAGGACAGGGTGAGACTGTATAGGTGGTGGGAAATAGTGCAACACTTGCTCCTCAGAATCATTGGAATCCTGACACTCCCCACACATTTCTTCCTTTTGTTTTTCCTGTTGTCTCTTTCTTTTGTCTCTCACCGTTTGTGTCTGTCTGTCTCTATGTCTGTCTGTCTCTATTTGTCTGTATCTTTCTGTCTCCATCTCTGTATCTTTGCCTCAGTCTATGTCTCTGGCCCTGTTTTTCTCTATGGGTTTGGGTTTTTCCCAGTAGTATCCAGGATCTTGATTTACATTGGGGATTATCTGAGATTGTCCTGAATCAACGTCTGCCTGTGATACATATGTGTGTGTGTGTATGTATGTATGTATGTTGTGTGTGTGTGTGTGTGTGGTGTGTGTGTTGTGTATCTTGTTGTGTGTGTGTGTGTGTTGTGTGTGTGTGCATCTGTGTCTGTGTCTGTATGTCTGTGTGTGAGTGTGTGTCTGTGTGTCTGTGCATTTGCGTCTGTGCATGTTTGTCTCTCTCTCTCTCTCTCCTCTCTCTCTCTCACTCTCTCTCTTTCTTTCTTTCTTTCTCACTCTTTTTCTCTATCGCTCGCTTGCTTGCTTGCTTGCTCAATAACTCTCTTTCTTTTTTTTTTCTTTTTTTTTCTGTGTTCCCACTGGGTTTTGACTTAATTCTGAACAATACCTTACCTGAGGCCTAATGGGGACAGAATTTTCTGCAATTTTGAATCTAAATTGCTCATTTCTAAAGAACAAAAATTATTATGGAACATGACAAGGGAACTCACTTTACCCTCTTTCATCCAATTATTTCCCTTCTCTTGGGATAAGGTTTCATTTCACTCTCATTATATATGATGTTGAAGAATGAAGCAGAGAGAAGAAAGAGAGAGAGAAAGAGAGAGAAAGAGAGACAGACAGACAGACAGACACACAAACACACAGACACACAGACAAACAGACAGACAGAGACAGAGAGATGGAGACAGACAGATAGACATACATCCAGGCGGACAGACATTGCAGAAAGGAGAGAGAAAGAGGAAGAGACATGCATGCATATGCTACTCTCTTTCTATCACATGTCTTGTCATTCCTGTTCTACATAGAATCAGTAGCCTCCCAGAAACATCAACACACACACACACACACACACCACACACACACACACACACACACACACACCACACACCACACACACACACACACACACACACACACACCACACACACACACACACACACACACACACACACACTCACACACCCACAACACACACCAACCACAAACACACGCAGACACACACACACACACACACACACACACACACACACACACACGCACGCACGCACGCACACACACACACACATACACATACATACATACATACATACATACATACATACATATACATACTATATATGTATGTATGTATATATGTATGTATGTTTGTATGTATGTATGTATTTACACTTACATATATCTATCTATCTATCTATCTATCTATCTATCTATTATGTGGATCCAACACATACCAGAAATCCACAGAAGCGTTTCGTACCAGGGTCACACACTGTGTTCACCATCCCTTACTTTTGGGGACAGCAGAGGTCCTAGGATTTTATTCAGGAGGACCTTCATGCCATTCCCTGCAAAACTAACTCTACTAAAATTCTAGCATAAAATATCTTTTCTCTGGTCTGCAAAAATCTTGCATTATTTTGTGACTGTCAGTTTCTAACAATTTTCACGAGAAAACGTGATGGAGCAGTTGGTGCAGCAGTCTGCTATCCCATAGTTAGTGGATTTGAATCCCCATCACCAGAGCTGAGCAAGCTGTGGGGACATCAAGCGGACTGGATATATACTTTGACCTTGAATGAAGCCGAGGTTCGTGGCATTGTAAAGCATTCAAAACAATGCTGTACGCCTTGTACTCAAAAAGAAAAAAAAACTGACCACATATCTCCTCTCCTGGCACAACTTCACTGGCTCCCTGTATCAAAGCGCATACAGTACAAACTAGACACCATTTGCTACAAAAGCCTCAATAACGCAGCCCCCCATTACCTGTCAAGCCTACTTGAGATTTATGTTCCCTCACGTACCCTCCGCTCTGCCTCCGATCCTCTGACTTTTCGCTTTCCACGCACTAAGCTCAATACCTATGGTCCACGAGCCTTCTCTGTTTCTGGTCCACTCTCCTGGAACAAACTTCCTCTCTCAGTCCGTCAGCAACTTACTTTTGTCTCCTTCAAGTCCGCTCTCAAATCAACCCCCTCTGCAGCCTGTCTCCACTCGGAGGGGAATCACATTGTAATATATAATTGTATATAATATGCTCTCTATAATTTTCCATTGCTTTTATTCTTTCTCCCCATTTATAGCCATGCGTGTGTGTGCGTGTGTGTGTGTGTGTGTGTGTGTGTGTGTGTGTGTGTGTGTGTGTGTGTGTGTGTGTGTGTGTGTGTGTTGTGTGTGTGTGTGTGTGTGTGTGTGTGTGTGAGAGTGTGTGCGTGTGTGTGCGTGCGTGCGTGTGTGTCTGCTTCAGCGCTTAGATTTGATTTTATCAATATTTTGCGCTATATAAATATTGTAATTATTATTATTATGAAAAACCACGGACATTGAAAAAGACAAAGACAGGGAGAGGCCAGATAGAATGTGACAAGTACCTGTGCATGCCATTTTAACACAAATTTAAAGAAAGTATATAATTATAGTTCAGGAATTGGAGGCGATACACGAATTGAGTTCCTGCAAGAAAACATTAATATCTAGAAAGAACAAAACAAGTGCCACTGCCCCCGTTAAAGGGTTTAGTCCTCTTCTTCCTCTGCCCGAGGCAGATGGAATGTTTCAGTCTTTTTCTCCTAATTGTGTATTTGGTGTTTATATGTGATCATAAATTCACGCTTGACAAAGGCCAGTTGGCCAAAAATTTGCACCTGTCTTGTCTTGTCTTGTATCGAATACGCGTTCTGATTCTATTTTCGTGTTTTTCAGGTTCTTGTCTAGAAATAAATTAAAGAACAAAAAAAAAAACCAAAAAAACTGGGTTATCACGCATGACATTCTATTCATGTATGGTCTGCCAAGAGAAAGATTTACTGCACCCAAGCAATTTTGAAATTTACGTTATAGATTTGAAAAAGTGCTATGGCCAGATTTAGCTTGGGTGGGGATGGGAGTGGGTGTTTTTTTTTTCTTTTTTTTTTCTTTTTTTATGTGTTTGTATGTGTGTGGTGTGTGCATCACAAAAGATGGGACTGGTGAGTTTGTGCTGTCATAAAAACACTTACTTCCTCTCACATGAACCATTGTGACCCTGGACAAATTGCCCTGTCGTCTGCTGGCTTGTGTTGGACAGGAGGCAGACAGGACAGGGCGGGATGGTAGAGGTGGTGGGACATAGTGCAACACTTGCTCCTCAAAGCCACTGGCAGCCCTGTTGTCTCCTTCTTTTTGTCTCAACTCTTTGTCTGTCTGTCTGTCTGTCTGTCTGTCTGTCTGTCTGCCTGCCTGTCTGTCTGTTTGTCTGCCTGTCTGACTGTCTGTCGATCTGTCTGTCTGTCTGACTGTCTGTCTGTGTGTCTGTTTGTCTGCCTGTCTCCCTGTCTTTTTGTCTGTCTCTTTGTCTATCAGTTTGATTTCTCTATTTGTTTTGGTACCTGTCTTTGCCTCTGTTTCTGTGTGCGTCTCTCTCTCTCCCTCTCTCTCTGTCTACCACTGTCTTTCTTTCTTTCTGTCTCTGTCTTTGTCCCAGTCTCTGATTCCATCTCTGTACTGTCTCTGCCTATGTCTCTCCTTGTATCCCTCTCTGTCTCTGTCTGTCGCTCTCTATCTCTTCCCCCTCCTCTCTCTCTCTCTCTCTTTCTCTCTCTCTAGCTCTCTGTCTTTGTCTCTGTCTCTGTTTGTCTGTCTGTCTGTCTGTCTCTCTCTCTCTCTCTCTCTCTCTCTCTCTCTCTCTCTCTCTCTCTCTTGTTTTCTGTCTTATTTTTTCATAGCAACATTCTTTCATTTTAAACGTAATATGTGGATACTGTTCTGATTTGCGGCAGTATTCTCTCTCTCTCTCTCTCTCTCTCTCTCTCTCTCTCTCTCTCTCTCTCCTCTCTCTCTCTCTCTCTCTCTCACACTCTCTTTCTCTGTTTTTGTTAATAATTCAAAATATAAATTACATCACGTAGTTATTTCTAGTTTTAAATAACAGCAATAAGTCATTACGAAAGGAAAAAAAACAACAGGTAAAACGAGCGTGCGCGCGCGTGTGTGTACGTGCATGTGTGTGTGTGTGTGTGTGTGTGTGTGTGTGTGTGTGTGTGTGCGTGCGTGTGCGTGTGTGTGTGCGTGTGTGCGTGTGTGTGTGCGTGCGTGCGTGTGTGTGTGTGTGTGTGTGTGTGTTGTGTGAGAGAATGTGTGTGTGTGTGTATGCGCGCGTGCGTGTGTGGGGTGTGTGTGTGTGTGTGTGTGTGTGTGTGTGTGTATGTGTGTGTGTGTGTGTGTGTGTGTGTGTGTGTGTGTGTGTGTGTGTGTTTGCGCGCGTGTGTGTGTGTGTGTGTGTCTTGCGTGTGTGTGTTTTCTTTCAAATCATCGAGATCATAGATTGTTCTAGTTGTTTTGCAAGACTTGACACATTCTGAATGAATTAAATCACAGAACGTGATAATGTTCAGCTTTATCAAAACACAGAATGCTGAAGTTGTGTTTTTAAAACAAAAAGCATAAAATTAGTTCTCGGTGGAATGTTGTTATTATTGTTACATTGTTTCTAGTGTGATTTCTTTGTCTTCTTGTTCTCATTCCTCTCTTTTTTTTTTCTTTCTCTCTTTTTTCAAAACGTTCTCTGCTGCTAACATTGAGAGTTTTGTTTTTATTTTGAGAATAGTCTGTCTCTTAAAACCACCTCTGCTTAACATCATGTCAGCTTTCAATAAACAGCCATTCTATTCCAGATCCCTACGACGTATTTCTTGTAATCAAAACAAACAGAAAGATTTATTTGTATTTTAGCATTCGTGGAGTTGTAATTTGACTGAGACATTTTCCAGGCTCTGAACAGAAATATTTTTTTGCATTTTGAAAGCAAAATATTTAATGGTTGAACGTTTTTCAAGCTATATTTACTATTCCAATTTCCTCTGTTTCGATCATCAGAAAAAAAAGGATCAGTATATGTTTATAAATATCAACACGAAACTATGTCAGGGGAGCTTCAGACTGTTTACAACAGCAACAAGCATTATAAACAACGTAAATACGGATACGATTCTAAAGGGAGAAGTATGGAGTAGAAGACTGAAGGCAGAATGAAATAGAAACGGTAAAAAGGAGGTGATAAAGGGGAGGTGGTGAAGGACAAGATGGAAAATAGAGAGAATGAGCAGGAGGAGAGGGGAGAGAGTAAGAGAGAGAGAGAGGAGAGAGAGAGAGAGAGAGAGAGAGAGAGAGAGGAGAGAGAGAGAATAAGAAGTTTGATTTAAAAATATTCAAATAAACACATACACAAAAGTAGACATTGAAAGACTTAATCACTATTTACACATATCCTTTGGTTTTCAAATGATCACCTGTTTACATATCACCCTTATATCTTTAAGTACCACAGTTTTAATAAAATTATGGGTCAATGTAACTTGGATGAACTTGCATGAAAGGGAGACACTGAAAAAATCTCGACCAATCATTACGAAACAAACAATTTAACAAACAAACAGGAAACACACTAACAACAATTTTTCAAAATGAAATTGAAACATAACGTTTAACCCTTTGATCTCCACACCCTATCCAACAATGGGCAAAGTTGAGAAATTTGATAAATGAAGCTTTTAAAAAAAATCTGTAAAGGTTGAAGACAAGCAGAGATGAACAGGATAACAAAGGAAACGTTACATTGATGGAGGAAAACAGGATAACAAAGGAAACGTTACATTGATGGAGGACAACAGGATAACAAAGGAAACTTTACATTGATGGAGGACAACAGGATAACAAAGGAAACGTTACATTGATGGAGGAAAACAGGATAACAAAGGAAACGTTACATTGATGGAGGACAACAGGATAACAAAGGAAACGTTACATTGATGGAGGAAAACAGGATAACAAAGGAAACGTTACATTGATGGAGGAAAACAGGATAACAAAGGAAACGTTACATTGATGGAGGACAACAGGATAACAAAGGAAACTTTACATTGATGGAGGACAACAGGATAACAAAGGAAACTTTACATTGATGGAGGAAAAGAGGAAAGCAAACGGAAAAAAGAGGAAGAACTCAAACAGATACACCATGAAATAAGGGTTAGGTGTGCAATGAAGCTAATAAAGCGTGGTTGGAAACAACAAAGTGCAAAGAAATAGAAGACCAACACAAAACAGATCCTAAGTTTATGTACATAAACACTGAAGAAATCGCCCACAGGAAAAAGACGTGCACATTAACGAGTTGCTTAAAATCTAAAGATGGTACGATTATTATGGTAAAAGACGAAATATCAGGTAGACGGGGAGAGTACATTAAAGACCTTTTTGACGATAACAGAAAGTAAGAGCATATTATAACAAAGAACGTTGAAGGACCACCCATAATGGGAGATCAGCATTGAAAAGGATGAAAGTGGAAAATGCCACAGGACCAGACAATATTACTACATAAATTATTTAGTCCCTTGATGAATTTGGTATTGAAAAAAATAACAGTCCTCCTAAATGAACTTTATGACACTGGAAAAATCCCTAATGATATGTCAAAATCATTTTCATTGCACTTTCAAAGAAAACAGGGGTTAGACAATGCGACCTGCATTATGCAATCACCTTGATGAGTCATGTAACAACATTGTATTAAGAATAATCACTAGGATACGGAACAGAATCCAAAGAAAAATAGCAAAAGAACAATGTAGATCTTCGAAGGGAAAGGTTCGAAGGGAAAGGAACTATTAATGCCATATATATGGTAAGAACTATCATAGAGAGGTCAGTCAAATGGAATAAGGATTTATGTTTATGCTTTGTTGAATATACCACGGATTTTGATCAGGTAAGACATGAAGAATTAATCAAACGACTAGAAATGCTCAATGTTGATAGAAAAGATGTAAGAATAATTTAGAATGTGTATTGAGAAAAATAGCAGCAATGATAATAGAAAACAATATAAGCTCCTTCCAAAATATCAAAAGAGGGGTTAGGCAGGGATGTGTTCTATCTCCAGATTTGTTTTCACTTTACAGCGAAACCATCATGATAAACCTAGAACAATGCCCTGGGATAAAGGTTGAGGGAAAAATAATAAAACTTTTTTTTTTTACGCAGATGACACCATGCTAATTGCAGAAAATGAAAAGGACATACAAAGTGTAGTGAATATAATGGAAATAGCAAAAATAAAGGGCTTGAGCTAGATAGCAAGAAGGCTGAAGTCATGGTAATCAATAAAAACAAGAAATACCCTCATTAAAATGCACATACATTGAGAACGTCATTTACCAAATGGCAGATGCACATCAAAAATAACAACAGAACTGGCCAGACTAAAACAACATTCAAGAAAAGGAAAAGCATTCTTACCAACAAATGCCTATCAATTAACATCAGGAAGAGAATTATTGAGTGTTAATAGACCGGGTACTGTTGTGTGGTTGTGAGGCATGGACAGCCAATACGCAAAGCCAGAACACGATTGAGGCAGCCAAAATGCAGTTTCTAAGAAAGAATGTTGAGAGTTTCATAGACAGCAAAGCAAACAAACGAGACAGTCCCGAAGGAGGCAAACACAAGAACATTATTAATAAAGAGGATTAGAAAAAGACAAGCAACATTTATAGGACAGTTTATGAGGAATGGGGAATTAGAGCACCTGGTCACAACAAGAAAGCTGGAGGAAAGAAAACACTAGGTAGACCCTTGAACAAAATATTGGACAGACTCGCAGGGTGGCTGAACACAGAGAGGGTGGGAGATATACTTGCAGAAACAAGAGACAGGTTTGGTATGGAGGGCCATGATCGCCAACGCCATACGGCATGGCGCATGCTGACGACCCAGTCCACCAATTGCAAAAACTTAACTCTTCCAATCCCTCACTCTGTCCACCAGCTTCCTGCAAGACACTGATGGATAGTGTGAGGGAGTCAAAAGGTTTTGTTTTTGCTTTGCTAGCATGGTTGTCAGTGCAGTATGTTGGAGGGCAGGGTGCTGGAGTCAAAGGGTTAAAAAAAAGAAAATGTTTACGGTAAAGCATGACATGCAGTCTTAACGCTTCCCATCCCAGGCTTACAGCAGTAAAAGGTCAGATGGAACACTTCAAGACACACTTGCAATGCTGCTCTCGTGTGCACCAGTCATGAGGAAAGGAGAACAGCGCTGTGTATTGATATGAAAGTGCTGTTCAATAACAGGCAGTGAGTTTCCCACATCGACAGTCCTACAGCTCTTTTCCTTCCTACAATTCCATGGTCTGAAATGACCACTCAGTGACTGTGACGTGTTTTATGGAAGTTTAACTACACTGCTGTCTGTCTTTAACCTATAATCACTATCTCTTCCCTCCATTCTGCCACTAGGTTCTGTCTGTGTCTGTCTGTCTGTCTGTCTGCCTGTCAGTCTCTCTCTCTTTTTCTCTCTTTCTCCCTCTCTCTCTCTCTTTCACTCTTTATGTCCTCTCCTCTCTCTCTCCTCTCTCTCTCTCTCTTTCTCTCTCTCTCTCTTTCTCTTTCTCTCTCTCTTTTCACTTGTCTTTCTGTCTCTGTCTGTCTCTATGTCTCTCTCTGTGTCTTTCTCCTCTGCCTCTGTCTGTGTCTGTCTGTCTCTGTCTGTCTCTGTCTCTCTGTCTCTCTGTCTGTCTTTTGTCTGTCTCTGTCTGTCTCTCACTCTCTCTCTCTCTGTATCTCTCTCTCTCTCTCTCTCTCTCTCTCTCTCTCTCTCTCTTTCCCCTCTTTCCATCTGTCTACCTCTTTTTGTGTATATCTCACTGTCTCTGTCTCTGTCTCTCACCCACTTTCTTTCTCAACTGCTCTCTCATGGTGGAAATATACAGTACGGCTATTGTTGATTTTCTGTTTGCTTCAGGTTGTTTCTGCTTATAGCATGAAAGGATTCTAAAACGAATAGGAAGACTGTTGTTTCCCTGTGCCTCGATCCGTTTATCTTGGAAACTCACTCATGAATCCACACACACTCTCTTGCACTGTCTGTATATATATGTTGTCTGTTGCGTGTCTGGTTGTTGTTTGGTGTGTGTGTGTGTGGGGTGTGTGTGTGTGGTGTGTGTGTGTGTGTGTGTGTGTGTGTGTGTGTGTGTGTTATCATTTTGGTATTTTTTCTGTCTCTATTTCTGTCTTAGACTCTCTCTCTCTCTCTTTCCCTCTATGTCTGTCTGTCTGTCTGTCTGCCTCTCTCTCCTCTCTTTCTTCTTTCTGAGTGGCAGAGTTCAAATGTTAGTTGCAGTGACATGTCATAATGTTCAAAAGACAAACTACCCTTAGCATCATTACTTTGAACATCACTGGCAATGCTGCATGTGAAAATGACCAGTCTACACAGATGTATGTGTAAATGACATACACAGATGTATGTGTAAATGACCAGTCTACACAGATGTGTGTGTAAAATGACCAGTCTACAAAATGTGTGTCAAAATGACCAGTCTACACAAATGTGTGTGTAAAATGACCAGC
>JAPXFY010000018.1:76745761-76753261 GCA_030674185.1 Monoplex corrugatus
TTTGTCAAACGATAAAACACAAATTATCTTTATGAAAAAAAGAGCATACAATCAGTTTACAATGGAGTTTTGTTAGTATTGTTACATAGTTTCCAGTGTGATTTCTTTGTCTCTTTGTTCGCATTCATCTGTTTGTCTCCTGTCTCTCTCTCTTTTTTAAACGTAGTCTGCTGCCAGTATTTACGTTTTTGTTTTAATTTGAGAATAGACTGTTTCATAAAGTTATCTCTCCATAACATCCTTTTAGCTTAACATAAAAAATCGTTCAATTCCAGTTGCCTGCGACGTATGTTTGTAATCAAAACAAATTGAATGATTTATGTATACATCAGCATTGGTGGAGTTCCGATTTCGCTGAGACGTTGTCCAGACTCTGAAGCGAAATATTTTTGGGCGATGAAACCAAAATATTCAATGGTTGTCAAGAATAAGCAAATAAATAAAAGTGTTCAAGCTATGTTTACCATTCCACTTCCCCAATTTCAATCACCAGAAAATCAAAGCAGTATTTGTTTATAAGCATGCAAACAAAATTATATTAGGAGAGCTTCAGTTCTGGATTTAGGCTGATGCACCAGCAAGAAAGGCACAAACGATAGAAAAATCTTATATGACTCTATAGAAAGGGGTGTTATAAAATGAAATAAAAAAAAGAAAGAGGAAAAGAAAAAAAAAAAAACCAATAATAAGATGATGAAGGAAATGGAGGAAGGATGAGGTGGAAGAAGAAAAGAAGGGGAAAGAAAGATAGAAAGAGAGAGAACGAGAAAGAGAGAGAGGGGAAGAGAGAGAGAGAGAGAGAGACAGAGAAAGAGAGAAAGAGAAAGAGAGAGAGAGAAAGAGAGAGAAAGAGAGAGAAGAGAGAGAGAGAAAAGAGAGAGAAAAGAGAGAGAGAAAGAGAGAAAGAGGGAGACGCTTGACGCTTGACGCGACGCAGCGCGCCATTTATGACGTAACCATATACATGGTTTAGCGGCAAGGGTATAATTATCCCTCATGCTGGCAAAAATAAATAAGAGGAAACAAAAAGGAAACAGAAAAAAAAGAAAATTCAAAAAAGAGAGAAAAGTAATATTACAATATCAAAACAACAGTTTTACAGTAGAAGTGACATGCTGATCACAACAGCCTAATATTGACCTGTACTATTTGGTTAAGGAGAGCGATTAGTTTAACAGAAATTTTTTTTTTAAAATTTAAGGCAATGTGTTTTCTTTGATTCTCGTGTTCTTCGCAATGTATTTAGAGCGGAAGAGGAGGAGAAGGAAGTGAAAGTAAGAAAGAGTAGAGATGAGGGGCGAGGAGAGTGAGATGAGGAGAGCGAGTGAGATGAGTGGTGGTTGAGAGAGAGAGTGAGAGATAAATGCAGACGACAGACGACAGACAGTGTGGCGTGCGCGCGGCGCGCGCGTGTGTGTGTGTGTGTGTGTGTGTGTGTGTGTGTGTGTGTGTGTGTGTGTGTGTGTGTGTGTGTGTGTGTGTTCGCGTTATGTGATTGTTGTTTTTATGTTGTTGTTGTGTCTATTACACAGAATACACTGAGTGTTAATGAAACGCTGTAACTGTTACATCAGTAATGTACACGTTCTATCTGATCATTAGGACAACGACAAGACATATGCATGTGTTATTGTCCTTCATGGTATGATAGAGAGATTTGACAGATGGTGTTTGTTGTTGGTTCTGCTTTTCTTCTCGTTGTTGTTGTTGTTTGTTTTTGTTGGTTTTTGTGTTGTTGTTGTTGTTTTTGTTGTTGTTGTTGTTTTGTTGTTGTTTGTTGTTGTTGTTGTTGTTTTGTTGTTTTGTTGTTTTGTTGTTGTTGTTGTTGTTGTTTTTTGTTGTTGTTGTTGTTGTTGTTTTTGTTGTTGTTGTTTTTGTTGTTATTGTTGTTTTTTGTTGTTGTTTTTGTTGTTGTTGTTGTTGCTGTTTTTGTTGTTGTTGTTGTTGTTGACGTTGTTGTTATTGCTTTTAAGTATATGATTTATCCAAGAAAACAACACTAAATATGTGTAATAAAAACTAAATGGCACATTCTTAAGTCACAAACATTTCTTTGAACAGAATTTAAACAGTGATTATCCATTTTCTTGAAAAGGTAAAAAAAATTACAACTAAGCGTCATCTACGGTAGTAACAGTTTACAGACATTGTTAAAAACATTGTCTTTTTACCAAGGATCCTTTACTTGATTTCAATTCTAGACTGAGTCATCACTTGTCATTAGTAGGGGACTTAGCAGGCAACGTCCTTATCAGACCAGTCACTTTTGTAGTCTACTGAAATGACTAGCGCACTGGAAACCAGGCACTATTGAAGTCTGCTGAAATGACC
This sequence comes from Monoplex corrugatus, assembly GCA_030674185.1. Classification (NCBI taxonomy): domain Eukaryota; kingdom Metazoa; phylum Mollusca; class Gastropoda; order Littorinimorpha; family Ranellidae; genus Monoplex; species Monoplex corrugatus. The sequence goes on from JAPXFY010000018.1 coordinate 76,748,093, forward strand.
TGGTGGCATTGCATAGTCTCCTCTAGTGAGTGGCCTCATAATGGCTTGACATCGTTGGATCCCATGAAGTTCCTGGTACTGTTACTTTGAAGAAACTCTGGGCGTGCGCTGCAGTGAAGGGAAACCAGAGAACTGAGAAAGACAGAGACAAAGATAGGGAAAGGTAAAAAAGAATGTGAGAACTAACTGTGTACGTCATACTGATATTTTTCTAAAGTAAAAGATTATACAGGGGGGTGCAAAAGTAGGTATACAGTAAGTATCACAACAGTATTAAATGCTTAATTCCGCTCTCGATTAGAGGAGTGTGTGAATACCGACGGCAAGCAGTTTGAGTATCTGAGGGATTAAGGCTGTGCTTGTTATTACATGTATATGCAATATTCATTTGTTTGTATAATAAATGCAATGAATATTGTACGTGTTTTCTTTTTTCATAACTGTATACCTACATTTGCACTCCCCTGTATTTCAGGAATTGGAGCCTTTGTAAAGAATTGCGTTCCTGCAAGAAAACATTCATTTCCAGCACTACATGAAAGATAACACAGAAAAGCATGGAATCATTTATATCATCTGCTTCATGTATGATCGACCAAGAGACACATTTGCAGCACCTAGATAATTCTGAAACTTTTTTTTTATACATTTGAACAAGTGCCACGAACAGATTTGGCTTGGGGGGGGGGGGGGGGAGGGGTTGTCTTTTGTTGTGCTATACAAAAAGATGGGGCTGGTGACTTTGTCCTGCTATACAAACACTTAACACCTTTCACATGAACCATTCTGACCCTGGACAAATTGCCCTGTCGTCTGCTGGCTTGTGTTGTCCATTTTGAACAGGAGGCAGACAGGAGAGGGTGGGATGGTAGACGTGGTGGAATATAGTGCAACACCTTCTCCTCAAATTTATTGGAAGCCTTATCACTCCCAACACCTTTTTGTTCCTCTTATTTTACATGTTATGTCCTTCTTTATCTTTCTTTTGTCTCTGACCTTTTGTCTGTCTGTCTGTCTGTCTGTCTGTCTGTCTGTCTGTCTCTATTTCTGTTCCACTGTCTCTTTCTTTCTGTTTTTGTTGCAGTTGTTGTTGTTGTTGTTGTTTTCTTTCTTTCTTTCTTTCAGTCAGTCTGTCTCTGTCTTTCTGGTTATTGTTTGTTCTGTCTTTGTCTCCGTCAGTGTATCTACCTGTGTTTCTCTACATGTGTCTATTTACGTGTATGCCTGTATGTCTGTCTGTCTGTGTCTCTCTGCCATCTCTCTCTGTCTCTATCCATCTATGTCTGTCTCTCTGAGTGTCTATCTTTCTATTTGTCTATGTCTGTCAGTCTGTCTATCTATCTACCTGTCTGTCTCTCTGTCTCTCTCTCTATATCTTCTATCTATCTATCTATCTATCTATCTATCTGTATTTTTCGTCGATGATATATAGTAAAAAAAAAGTACACTGCATAGTCATTTCTAATTGTAAATCTCAGCCTAAGCCAATCAAACAGGAGCAACGACAGGTAAAATTCGCATGTGCGGTGTGTGTTGGTGTGTGTGTGTGTGTGTGTGTGTGTGTGTGTGGTGTGTGTGTGTGTGTGTGTGTGCGTTGTGGTGTGGTGTATGTGTGTGTGGTGTGTGTGTGTGTGTCTATGTGTGTGTATTGTGTGTGTGTGTGTGTATGTGTGTGTGTGTGTGTGTATGTGTGTGTGTGTGTGTCTATGTGTGTGTGTGTGTGTGTGTGTGTGTGTGTGTGTGTGTGTGTGTGTGTGTGTGTGTGTGTTCCGTGCGTGAGTTGTTTTGTTTTCAAACCATGAAGCTCATAGACTGTTTTTGTTTTGTAATATGAAACAGGCAACAAGATATCCTTCTCCAAAGACCTGACACATTCTCAACGGATTAAAGCAAAGAGCGTGATAACGTTCTGTTTGTCAAAACACAAAGCGTGCAAGTTGTGTACGGTATTTGAAATAGAAAGCATAAAATCAGTTTACAATGAAATGCTGCTATCAATGTTACATTGTTTCCAATGTAATATCGAAGTCTCCTTGTTCTTCTTGTTTCTTTCTCTTTTTTTTAAATGTGATCTGCTGCCTACATTGACAGTTTTGTTTTTATTGTTAGAATAGTCAGTTTCTTATAATCACCTCTGCTTTACATCCTGTCAGCTTTCGATGAGCAATCATTAGGTTATAGATGTCCACGACGTATTTCTTGCAATAAAAACAAACTGAAATATATATGTGTACATCAGCTTTCGTGGAGTTGTGATTTCATTGAGACGTTGTCCAGACTCTGAAGAGAAATAGTTTTTGCATTGAGAAAACAAAAGATTTAATGGTTGCGAGAAAAACACCTTTTGTATGCTGCTTTTACCGATCCATTTTTCCCCAATTTCATTCACGAGAAAATAAAAATCAGTGCATGTTTATAAATATCAAAGCGAACAAAACTATGTTAGGAGAGTTTAAGACTATAAATGATGTAAAACACTGATATAATTATAAAGAAAGAAGTATCAATTGAAGAAAGAACAGAAATAAAAAGAATGGAATAAGGTGACGAAGAAAGAAGTGTATGAATTGATAAAGGACGAGAGGAAAAGAGAATGATAGTGAGCAGGCAGAGAGAAAGAAACAGACAGACAGACAGACAGACAGAGGACAGAGAGACAGACAGACAGAGAGAGAGAGACAGACAGACAGAGAAAGAGAAAGAGAGAGACACACAGAGAGAGGCAGAGAGAGTGACAGAGAGACAGAGACAGAGAGACAGAGATAGAGACAGAGACAGAGACAGAGAAACTGATAGCCAGAAAAAAGGGAGAAAGAGAGAGAGCAGGGGGGGGGGAAGAGAGAGAGAGACAAAGACAGAGACAGAGAAAAAGAGAGAGACAAAGAGAGACAGAAATGGAGACAGAGACAGAGAAACTGATAGCCAGAAAAAGGGAGAAAGAGAGAGAGTGGGGGGGGGGGGGGAGACAGAGAGACAAAGACAGAGGCAGAGAAAAAGAGAGAGACAAAGAGAGACAGAAATAGAGACAGAGACAGAGAAACTGACAAACAGAAAAAGGGAGAAAGAGAGAGAGAGAAGGGGGAGGGGGAGAAAAAGAGACAGAGGCAAAGAGACAGAGAGAGAACAGACAGACAGACAGACAGACACAGACAGAACATAGTGTCTGAGTGGATGGAGAGACATACTGACTATAGGTAAAAGCAGACAGCAGTGTAGTTAAACTTCCATAAAACACGTCACAGTCACTGAGTGGTCATTTCAGACCATGGAATTGTAGGAAGGAAAAGAGCTGTAGGACTGTCGATGTGGGAAACTCACTGCCTGTTATTGAACAGCACTTTCACATCAATGCACAGCGCTGTTCTCCTTTCCTCATGACTTGGTGCACACGAGAGCAGCATTGCAAGTCTGTCTTGAAGTGTTCCATCTGACCTTTTACTGCTGTTAGCCTGGGATGGGAAGCGTTAAGACTGCATGTCATGCTTTACCGTAAACATTTTCTTTTTAAATCCTGTGTTTCAATTTTGTTTTAGAATGTTTGTTTTATTTCTGTTTGTTTGTTTTGTAAAGGTTGGTCATGGTTTTGTTTTCAATGTCTCCGTTTCATGCAGATTCTCCAAGTTTCATTGAGCCATATCTAAATTAAAAACATTCAAAAAATCAATTGTTTTATGTAACCAGTTACCATTTAAAAATCAAAGGTTATATGTAAACAATGATTAAGTCTTTGAGTAGGTATTGTTGTGTATGTTTATATATAATATATATGCATATATACATATATATATATATATATATATATATATATATATATATATATATATATATATATATATATACATTTAATCGTACTTCTTTATCTCTCCCTCTCCTCTCCCTCCCCTTTCTCTCTCCCTTTCTCCTCTTCTCTCTCTCGTTCCCTCTTTTTCTGTCTTTCTTCTCTAATGCTCTCTCTCTCTCTGTTTGTCTCTTTCTTTGTCTCTGTCTATCTCTCTCTTCTCTCTCTATCTTTTTCTTTCTGTCTAACTCTCTCTCTCTGTTTCTGTCTGTATCTCTGCCTCTCTCTCTCTCTCTGCTCTCTCTCTCTTTCTCTCTCTCTCTCTCTCTCTCTCTCTCTCTCTCTCTCTCTCTCTCTCTATCTCCTAGTGGAGATATACAGCACGGCTGTTGTTTATTTCCTGTTAACTCCAGTTTGTTTCTGCTTATAGCATGAAAGGGTTCTAAAAACTGAATAGGAAGACTGTTGTTTCCCTCTGTTTGGATCCATTTATCTTGGAAACCCACAAATGAATCCACACACACTCTCCTGTACTGTCTCTATGTCCGTGCGCTTGTGCGTCTGTGTGTCTGTGTGTCTGTGTGTCTGTGTGTCTATTTCTCTGTCCGTGTCTCAATCACCCTGTTTTTTTTTTTATCAGTCTTTCTGTCTCTGTCTGTTTGTCTCTCCCTGTGTCTTTCTCTTTCTCTGTCTCTAACTCTGTTTCTGCCTCTGTCTCACTCTCTGTCTCTCTCTCTGTCTCTCCCTCACTCTCTCTCTCTCTTCTCTCTCTCTCTCTCTCTCTCTCTCTCTCTCTCTCTCATCCACACATGTGCTTTATGCACTCTCATATCCCTAAATCTTAGCGGCAACGTTAATATACTAGTTGCAGTGACATTTCATAAATATGCAAAAGCACAAACAACCTTTAACATCGTTACTTTGAACATCACCAGCAGAGATGTGTGTGAAAATGACCAATCTTAACTCCCTCTGTTCAACGTCACTAACAACGTGTCCATTAAGGATTCACTGCATGTTTAACAGGGGAAAAAACAAGAAACGACTCAGCACCACAAGAGGCCTACAAGTGTCCCTCGCACTGCTGCCATTAGTCACCCAGACTGTCGTCGCCAGAAGACACACGTCCCCTCCTCTCTACAGAGTTCTAAGAATTCTACAGACGCTGTTACCAATCATTATCCGCTCTGCAGTGTCAGCGTTGTAAAACAATGAGCATTATATGGTGAAGAATTGAACAGATGGATTGTAAACAGCTACTGATGAATGAATCGCCTGACACTCCATTCTATACAACTTTCTTGTAAAAATTTGAATGCAATTTGTGTACTTTTTCTAATGTTGAAAAGCGTTTCAAAATCAGGTGTTCTCTTTTGTAATGTATACATTTT
>JAPXFY010000018.1:76765754-76773254 GCA_030674185.1 Monoplex corrugatus
GCAGAGCATAACAAGATTGACCCGCAGAAATGTGGTTTGTAAGAATAATGTTAAGAGTTCCACGGATAGCAAAGAAAACAAACGAGACAGTTTTGAAGGAGGCAGGAACAGAACAAATTTAATAAAAAATATAAAAGATAGGAAAAGACAAGCAACAGTTATATGACATTTTATGATGGAAGAAAAATTAGAGCACCTAGTAACAACAAGAAAACTGTAGGGAAAAGCAGCACCATATAGACCCAGGGAGAAAATACTGAATGAAGGTAGACAGGATGGGAGAGGTATTTGCAGCGACAAGGGATAGATTCATATGGAGGGTCATGTTCACCAACGCCATGCGGCATAGCACATGATGATGATGATGACCTAAGATGCTACTACTAGCAAGATTTTGGCTATGCTAGTTTATTTGTTGACTGGCCAACGATCATGATGATAAATGTATACATGCTTTTGTAGACTCGACATAACTAAAAAAAAAAAAAAAAAAAAAGAAGTTGCATAATAAAACAAGAAAAATGAGCTAGTTCTTTTTACGACGTTTTATCGATTGTTACCATTTCTTCGATTTCTTTGTTGTTGTTTTAGTCAATTTTATCATGTTTGTTTTGTTTGTTATTGTTCTTGAGATGGCTGGTTGCTATTTGAGATGTCTTGTTTAGATAACAAAAACTAAAGCAAGGTTTCTTTTTCTTCATGAAAATTACCATTCAATTTCTATTTCTTGTTTTTAGTCCATTTTATTATTTTTGGTATGTTTGTTTGTTGTTGAGATGGACTGGTTGCTATATTGAGATGTGTTATTTAGATAACACAGACTAAAGCAAGATTCTTTTTCTTCATGAAACTTACCCCCTCTTCTATTTCATGGAAACTTTAGTTTTAAAAGTCTGATACAACCTCTCTCTCGTACAGTGTGCCAAAAGGAGCAAAGTCACACTATTCAAGCATTCTGGATTCTCCCACCCCCCCCCCTCGCTTTTGTTTATCTGAACAAGTGCCAGAGCCAGAGCTGACCTGAGGGCTGTCATTGTGTGTTTCAAAGCAAACGGCTGGTGACTGTGGCCAGTCCACGTAAACACTTTACAGTTCCCACACGAACTACTCTCGTCCCGGACAAGTTGCCTTGTCGTCTCTTGGATTGTGTTGGCCTTGTTACTTGTAAAATGGGAGACGGGGGGGGGGGGGGTGGGGGTGGGCAGGCAGAAGGGGATGGCATCGTGAGGAGGGGGGATATGACTGTGAGGTTACCTGCCCCTAATCTATAGTAAGTCCTGTCATTGACTGTTCACATACACACCACCATCGTCTCTTTCCAGATCTCTGCCTCTCTGTCTTTGTCTCTCTCTGTCTGTCTGTCTGTCTGTCCGTTAGTCCGTCTGCCTGTTATTTTGTCCGTTCGTCCGCCTGTCCGTCCGTCTGTCAATATGTCTGTCTGTCTGTGTGTCTGTATGTCTATGTGTCTGTCTGTCTTCTGTCTCTGTCTCTCTCAGTCTGTCTGTCTGTATGTGAGTCTGTCTCCCTCTCTGTGTCTCTTTCTGTCTCTCTCTCTTCTCTGTTTCTGTGTCTTTGTCTCTGTCTCTCTCTCTCTCTCTCTCTGTATCTCTCTCTCTCTCTGTATCTCTCTATCTCTGTTTCTGTGTCTGTGTCTGTCTGTCTGTCTGTCTGTCTGTCTGTCTGTCTCTTCTCTCTCTCTCTCTCTCTCTCTCTCTCCATCTATCTCTATCTCTCTTCCCCTATGAGTTTGTATGAGGCAGAAGGAGATGGCATCATGAGAAGGTTGGATACTGCATCCCCAAGTCCATTGTTAAGGCCTGACAGTATCTATTCAGGACTCTCTGTCGATATTTCACCTCATTCATGTGGCCCTATCTCTGTCTGTCTTTCTGTCTGTTTGTCTGTTTATTTGTCTGTCTGCTGTCTATCTGTCTGTTTGTCTGTCTGTCTGGCTGTCTGTATATATCTGTCTGTCTGGCTGTCTGTCTTTGTTTATCTCTGTGTTTCGGTCTGTCAGTCTGTCTGTCTATCTTTGCTTGTCTCTGTGTTTCTGTCTGTCTGTCTGCCTATCTGTCTGTCTATCTGTATGACTGTCTTTCTGTCTGCCCGTCTGTCTATCCTTGTTCATCTCTGTGTCTCTGTCAGTCTGTTGGTCTGTCTATCTGTCTATCTGTCTGTCTGTATGTCTGTCTTTCTGTCTGCATGTCTGTCTATCCTTGTTTATCTCTGTGTTTCTGTCTGTCTGTCAGTCTGTCTGTCTGTCTATCTGCCTGTCTGTCTGTCAACCAGTCTGCCTGTCTATCTCTGTGCCTCTCTGCCTCTCTGTCTGTATCTCTCTCTCTGTCTGTATCTCTCCTCTCTCTCTCTCTCTCTCTCTCTCTCTCTCTCTCTCTCTCTCTCTCTCATTGGTGCGCCGTACTAAAACTTCTTTTACCTGATTCTTCCACTTCTTCTTGCTGTGTGCCAAAGCTTAGGGGTTGGTGACTTTGTCCTGTTGTAGTAAGCACTTACATCTCCCACGTGAATCAGTCAAGCTCTATCACGACAACCACTTACAACTAGCACCTATCACATAAATCATTTCAGCTTTAGACAAATTGCCCTGTCATAAGCCTGCTTGTGTTGTCCATTTTAAACAGGAAGCGGACAAGCAAAGGCTGGAATAAACGGTGGGGTGGTGGGGTGGGGTGGGTAATGGGTGTGGGGTGGGTGGGGTGTGGGGGTGGATGGGAGTGGGTGTGGGTGTAGGGGTGTGGGTTGGGTGTGGGTTGGGTGTGGGTGTTGGTGGGTGTGGGTGTGGGTGGGGATGTGGGTGGGTGTGGGAGTGGGGGTGTGTGGGGTTGGGGGTAGGGATATATTGCCGTAATGATTGCTTTCTGTCACTCCCCTTCCATCCCTCTGACTGTCGCATTCACTCCACCCTACCCACCTGTTTATCTCTGTAAAACTGTTCTCTGTATAGTGCTATTCTCCACACTGATTAGAACACATTTTGCAATGCACACAACCAGACACTTTACAAGAGCATAGAAACTCAAGGTGTCAGGTGAGCTGAACGGATGCCACTATGTTGTTGCACAGAAGTCATTATGTTGTTGCACAGATGTCACTATGTTATTGCACAGATGTCATTATGTTATTGCACAGATGCCACTATGTTATTGCACATGTCTCATTATGTTATTGCACAGATGTCACTATGTTATTGCACAGATGTCATTATGTTATTGCACAGATGTCATTATGTTATTGCACAGATGTCACTATGTTATTGCACATATGTCACTATGTTATTGCACATATGTCACTATGTTATTGCACAAATGTCACTATGTTATTGCACAAATGTCACTATGTTATTCACATATGCCACTATGTTATTGCACAAATGTCACTATGTTATTGCACATATGACATCATGTTATTGCACATATGTCACTATGTTATTGCACAGATGCCATCATGTTATTGCACAGATGTCACTATGTTATTGCACATATGTCACTATGTGATTGCACAGATGCCACTATGTTATTGCACATATGCCATTATGTTGTTGCACATATGCCATTATATTGTTGCACATATGTCACTGTGTTATTGCACTGATGTCACTATGTTATTGCACATATGTCACTATGTTATTGCACAGATGCCATCATGTTATTGCACAGATGTCACTATGTTATTGCACAGATGCCACTATGTTGTTGCACATATGCCACTATGTTATTGCACAGATGTCACTATGCTATTGCACATATGTCATTATGTTGTTGCACATATGTCACTATGTTATTGCACAGATGTCACTATGTTATTGCACAGATGTCACTATGTTATTGCACATATGTCATTATGTTGTTGCACATATACACATATTACTAATCTAACAATTAGGAATAATCATAATAACTCAGAAAAAGTATTCAGTGTTTCCAACATTTTTCTTTTTCAAAAATTCTCCTGGTCACAAACATGTAACAAGTATAACAAAATATTTTTTTCTGTATTTTCCATTCAATATCCTTTCAGAAAATATATACTTTTATATATCTTATACCTACACTGAGTCCATAATATTTTTTTTTAACAAGTACCCGTTTTTTCCTGAAATTTCCCGGGCAAATAGGTTATAGTTCTTAGCAAGATTTCTTGGCAGGCTAAGGGTTAAGAAACATTTATCGCCCACACAGACACATTTACAATGCACGTGAACATTTTGTATATCAATATTTTCCAGAACTTGAATATGACTGCCTTTCATTTTGTGTTCAATTTAAGTTGGAAAGCAAGAGATGAGAGTGTTTTAGCAAAACCAAGATGCTCAATCTGTACGCGCAGTTTAAATTTCCCTAAAATCATGGACATTATTTTTTTGTTTGTGAGTAAAAAGTATCTTTTTTGATAAATGTTTGTTTCTTTGTTTGTATGCATCCAAGACTGGTTTACATGTTACATGTCATGGCATCTCAAACAAATTATAGATGGTCAGTATTCTGCACTACATTTATCCTTCAAAATGTTCAGCACATCCCCAACGACATCTGAAGTTTTATTACGTTGACATAAACAACTGTCAGGGAAGTGCTAGCTTGGGGCTTTTTCATCCTCCCTGCTTCTTTAAAGAGAAGGGGGGGGGGGCTGGTGACTTTATCCAGCCATAATATACACTTACACCTCCCACATGAACCCGTCAATCCCTGGACAAATTGCCCTGTCATCTTGTGGCTTGTGCTGTACATTTTGAACAGGAAGCAGACGGGAAATGACCGGGATGTTTAGAGACGGGGGGTACATTACTGTAATGCTTGTTTCATATCGCTGTCTTGCCACTCACGCTTTCTTCGAAGTATTGTTCATTTCACACAAGAATCTGACAGGAGGGGAAAAAAAATGGGGCAAGAAAGGTGGTGAGATATAAATACAAAACTGGCTTCCCTGAATCTTTTTGAGTCCTTGCTCCCCATTTCACTGTTTCTCTCTTTCCCCACTCTCTATCCCCCTGTATTATGCACACACATATAGTTGTGTTTTTTTTCAAAACTTTGTTAGTGCAAACTTTCAACGTTTCCATTGCAATTAAAAGACACACAATCATGATCTAGCTTCTGCTCAGCAAATCTTGCATTATGAGAGACGATCTGTGAGTGTTGTTCGTGACCTTCCTTGTTCATTTTTAAGCAAAAGCATACACAATATATGTACGTAGTTTCAAACAGCTGGAAGTAACAAATGAAATGGACGCTAAGAGTCTATTTATTTATCTATATATCTATCTATCTATCTATCTATCTATCTATCTATCTATCTATCTATCTATATATCTATCTATCTATCTATCTATCTGTCTGTATATAGTATATAATATTATTATCTATCTATATATATATATATATATATATATATTATATATATCTGTCATCTATCTATCTATTTATCTATCTATCTATTTACCTATCTATCTATCTATTTATCTATCTATATGTCTGTCTGTCTGTCTGTTTGTCTGTCTATCTGTCTATCTGCCTGTTTATGTATGTATGTATGTATCTATCTATCTATCTATTATCATTTATTATCTATCTATCTATCTATATATCTATCTATCTATCTATCTAGCCATCCATCTATCTAATAGCAATCAATCAATCAAGCAATCGATCGATCATTCATTCAGTTTATTGTCTATCTACATATATGGTTATCTGTGTGTCGGTCTGTCTTTGTTTCTGTCTCTCTGTCTCTCCTTCCATCTATTTATCTGTCTGTCTATAAAAATTCATGCGTGTCATTTTTTTCCATTAATTTCGAACATCACCTTAGAAAATAGGCATACAAACAAAAGCAAACAGATAATCTCACATGACCCAGTCCTCCAGAGATGGTCTTTGCTGCCTTGCAGTTTTCAAAGTTGCACATCATGGACTCAGATACGATAAAATGTAAAGATTAGACTCCAATGCAAAATTGCAATGCAACTCTCGCATCTGCCAGTTCATAAAGAAAGGGAGAATAACACAGTGCATTGTTAGTGAGAACTAGTCTATAATGATTCTTATGAGCGTTGTGTAACCCACATTGATTTTCGCAAGTTTTTTCTGAACCTAAGCTTGGATTGGCCACTCAGAGAATGCAACACGTTTTCATGGGGCTACGGAATATGTCATATAAATAGTCTGATTTTCCTTCATGGAACGACCTCTCTCCGTCCTTTGTGTCTCACACACAACCTTTGTACACTATAAGACCTTATACATTGCTGGCAGTGTCAGTATGCTGACTGATGGTAACTTCTATCAAATTCAAACAACACCAAAAACAAACACAACAACAACAACAATAGCTACAATGACAACAACAACAAACAAACACTAACAAGAAATAGCGACGACGACGACAACAACAAAAGAGAACACGCTATTTCGGAAATCCCTGAGAAATCCACATTCCATTTTGACCAAACTTTATGACTGAGTGCTAAATTACCAGAGAATTTTTCTATCTGCAATAAAACGAGTTATTTTTTCGAGGACAGTGACTAACGAATTGGCACCCCAAGTACATGAAGAGTATTCCCCAAAGGTGGGATATTTAGAATCACCACACTGAAACCAGTGTGTGTGTGTTGTGTGTGTGTGGTGTGTGTTGTGTGTGTGTGTGTGTGTGTGTGTGTGTGTGTGTGTTTTGTGTGGTGTGTTGTGTGTGTGTGTGTGTGTGTGTGTGTGTGTGGTGTGTGTGTGTGTGTGGTGTGTGTGTGGTGTGTGTGTGTGTGTGTGCGTGATGGTGTGTGTGTGTGTGTTGTGTGTGTGTGTGTGTGTGTGTGTTGTGTGTGTGTGTGTGTGTGTGTGTGGCGGCGTGTATGCGCCGGAGTTCTTTATGTATATATTAGTGTTTGTGTGCGTTATGTGTGTGTGTTGAAGAAGAAGAGAACAGAGACAGAGTGGTTGAAGCGCCTTTTTGTGTGTTACATAGACAGGGGTTGGTGACTGTGTCCTGTGTAGTAAACACTTAGTGCCTCTCACGTGAATTACTCAAACTCTATCACAATAACCACTTACAAATAGCACCTCTCACATGAACCACTCAATCTCTGGACAAATTGCTCTGTCACACGCTGGCTTGTGTTTTCCATTTGAAACTAGAAGTGGACGAGAAACGTCTGGAGTAAATATGGTAGGTGGGGGATATTGATATAATGATTTCTTCCTGTCACTGTCCTCTCTGTCACTTTTTCTGCATTTCTGTCTATGCAGCGGTCATTTTCTTCCTCTCTCTTGACCCCCACCCATCACCCCTTTGTCTCTTCCAAACAACAAACCCACTTATATCTGTCAGCAGTCTCGTATACTGGAATTCTCCAAAGTCATGACTTTATTTTGCACTTTACATGTATATACACAGTCGTTTTACAAGAGAATGGAAAATCAAGGAGCCAGGTAAGCTAAACAGATGTCACTATGTTGCTGCACTGCCTGCATTTTTGGTGGGTACAAATAG